>CM014083.1:5807055-5996557 GCA_004119915.2 Collichthys lucidus
TTTTTTTTTTTCCCCCAGTGTACTCTTTCTGCTCTAAAGTTTTCTCTTCTCCCACACACTTTTAGTGACATGGCACCACTGGAGGACTCCATCAGGAGGGTGGAGGCCTGACTGACACCGGGCTGTCACAGCAGGCCAGACAGGAAGACACAAAGGTGGGGATGATTTTCTCCCTGTCAGGGTCTGACAGGACCGGCCAGCTCTGGTGATATTCTTTGAAAACTGCAGAAGCAACAAGATGTTTTACCAAAGACGTATTTTATTATTTAAGAATTTAAACTAAACTCCATATTTGTGAGCACTTCCTCTGAGTGCCCACATGTATCAATCTAATTATATCCATGATGGTAATAATAATGATGAAGAATGATGCACTCGGTGATGAAAATGACTTTCAGCATTTTTATGTTTATTTTTTCTTTATTGAGAACGATGGCTGCCTCGAATTTCAGCAATGATTGATGTGGTGAAAGGAGTGTTGAAGGGAAAACCTGCAAGTTTCCACATGAGACCGGGTGGGTATATTGTCAGGGCAGTGCGCCACGGCACATTTGTCAAGTCAATCACAGGCCACTGAGGACGACTGGATCTGTGCGTGGTGTGTGTGTGTGTGTGTGAGACAGACAGACACAGAGAGAGAGAGAGAGAGAGAGAGAGAGAGAGAGAGAGAGAGAGTATGACAGAAAGAAATGCAGAAATATCAGCATTATTAAGCCCATATAAATCTCATATTTTATTCATTTATTAAAATAAAGCATAGGTGGAGCAGCCTGGTCACTGCAGCATTTTAAATGAAAATGTATTCATTTTGGAATCTCTGCGATCTGTCAAATCAAATCAAATCAAATCAATTTTATTTGTACAGCCCAAATTCACAAAGTACATTTGCCTCAGAGTGCTTTACAATCTGTACAGGGAGTGACACCCTCTGTCCTTAGACCCTCGGTTCCAGTGAGGAAAAACTTGCCCACAAAAAACCTTTAACAGGGAAAAAATGTGGAAGAAACCTCAGGAAGAGCCACAGAGGAGGGATCCCTCTCCCAGGACGGACAGACGTGCAATGGATGTCACGTGTACAGGACAAATCAACACAAACATATTGTACTGTATTTGTGGATCTGCTCAGGGGGTGAAGTAAATCCACACAAATCTGTATCAATTTCAACTCACAATAACTGTTCATAGCACAAGCAATGTGGAGCTGTGAAAAGAAGCTATTCGGTCTGATGGTTTGGGAGTGAACCCACTAATGTTTAGGTTCATCACCAGCAGCATCAGCCTGCCCTGACCAGAGCCAGATTAACCTGTTTGCGGGCATCAAGTAAAAAAAAAAAAAAAGATTCATTGGCCCTGTTGAGGTGGAACACTTCATATTAAGTGATCATTTGGTGGTCTTGGGCATACTGTCGTATCATTGTGAACGTTTTCATGTGTTTGTACTTGAGTAGTTGGACTGAATGTGGAAAAATGAAAATGTTGTTGAAATTGCACTTCAGATTGAAGCTGCTCATGAAGTTCACGATATTCAACATACGTGTAGGTGCTGTTTATAGGAGATTATGCAATAGTTTTACTGGATCATCCCACTTGAGATCATATGGGCTGTATGCGGCCCTAGAAAATGAGTTTGACGCCCCTGGTCTATGAGCACCATTCACTTTTGTATGATGTTTCTCTGCTAGAGACAGATATGAGACGGGAGTTGATGGCAAAGTCTCCTGAATGAACTGTGAATGAACTGTGTTAACTCTAACTTAATTAACAACTGAGATACCAAGCTTGTTACATTTGCAATCTAGCTTTTTACTGATGAAAGCTAACTATAGCTAGCCCAGCTTGCTATCGCTGTTAGCAGTTAGCTCAACAGCTACTTACTTACTAGGCCTTTAAACCTTTTCACCATCCTTGTATATATTTCATAGATCAGGGTGTGTGGTCAAACTGAGGTAAGATAAGAAAAGCTAAGCTAAGCTAAGATAATATAAGATAAGCTAAAATAAGATAAGATAAGCTAAGCTAATATAATATAAGATAAGCTAAAATAAGATAAGATAAGCTAATATAATACAAGATAATATAAGATAAGCTAAAATAAGATAAGATAAGAAAAGCTAAGCTAGAATAATATAAGATAATATAAGATAAGCTAAAATAAGATAAGCTAAAATAAGATAAGATAAGATAAGCTAAGCTAAGCCAAGATAATATGATATAAGATAAGATAAACTAAAATAAGCTAAGATAAGAAATGTTAAGATGAGATAAGATAAGCTAAGCTAATATAATATAAGATAATATAAGATAAGCTAAAATAGGATAAGATAAGCTAAGAAAAGCTAAGCTAATATAATATAAGATAATATAAGATAAGCTAAAATAAGATAAGATAAGCTAAGCTAAGCCAAGATAATATGATATAAGATAAGATAAACTAAAATAAGCTAAGATAAGAAATGTTAAGATGAGATAAGATAAGCTAAGCTAATATAATATAAGATAATATAAAATAAGCTAAGCCAAGATGAGATAAGATAAGATAAGATAAGCTAAGATAAGAAACGTTAAAATAAGATAAGATAAGCTAAGATAATATGATATAAGATAAGATAAACTAAAATAAGCTAAGCTAAGATAATATGATATAAGATAAGATAAACTAAAATAAGCTAAGCTAAGATAATATGATATAAGATAAGATAAACTAAAATAAGCTAAGCTGAGATAATATGATATAAGATAAGATAAACTAAAATAAGCTAAGCTGAGATAATATGATATAAGATAAGATAAACTAAAATAAGCTAAGCTAAGATAATATGATATAAGATAAGATAAACTAAAATAAGCTAAGCTAAGATATGAACTGGTTGATCTGGTGCATTGACACATACTGAAGGATTGCTTGGATTTTAATAGTGTTCACATGCAGTGAGTGCCGCTGTCATGTTCGGGTTTGCTTTTAAGTCACGATTGTCATCTCAGAAACAAATCAAGAGTTTGACCTTGCTGAATTAACACGACTACTCTTTGTTAAAGTCAGTGAGCCTCTTAATGAGGAAAATGAGTCATAGCTGCACAGTATGATGTACAATATAATATCATATACTTTGGAAGCAGCAACTGTGTATGATTAATACTGGAGGTTTTGGCAAAAGATTAAAAAAAAAAACACAGTAAATGAAATATAGCAAACCATCACAGTCAGCATCCTGCCCTTAATAATTCACGTCATAAAGAGTTATTCATATTAATAACGACACAAAATAAGTGTCCACCAACAGGTGTGCTGGAATTATTTATTTATTTATTTTTTGGAGACAGAGTTAGTCTATAACATAAACAGAGATAGCACACAGTATGGTAATAAATCATCGTATCACCTTGACCCACAGAACAGCTTTTATGAACATGCTCAGCTCTAATCTAGATGATAAAAAATGTGTTTTAAGGAGTTATTTTTAATAACTTCTGTCACTCAGTTTTACATATTATTTCTCTCTGTCGGCACACTTGCTTCAACCTGACAGAGATTCACAGCGTGCCATGAAATCAGCCACAGGCTCAGTGTGGTGCCTCTGGTTGCTGCCATCTGTTGGCAATAAGGACCCCCTGGAAAATGAGATGGTACATCTCAAGGGGTTATCCTTTGAAAATAAAAGTACAAAATAAAAATAAAAGTACAAAATCTTGGCAGTCCTGTCTAAGCGTGGGTGGAGCCGAGGCGGGCTGAATGAAGCCTGGTTGCTCAAACAAGCCACCTGTAATGGCACCCACCTGTCAATCAAAGCAGCCACACTCTTACTTGTTCATAACTTTAGGCCTTAATATCATCTGAACAGGTGAGTTGTATATACATTTACCCGTCAGTACAGTTGTCATGAAGGGGAAATTAACTATAGAGACCAACACTGTTGTTTGTACCAGGCTGTAAACATGTTTATTTCTGCTGTGAAGTTGGACATTTCAACATGGGGACTTATGGAGACTGACTCGCTCTCTAGCCAGTCTCAAGTAGCTGTTTGCAGAACTGCAGTTTATGGCACTTCATCCTTGGCTTCACTTCACTGAAAAGGAGGTTATGGTACAGACGAACAAATACAGATAATCAAAACTGTGAGTTACCAAAGCTGTTACCTAAACCCAAAGCATTATGGGATAAGCTTTTTGTGATCACCTTGAAAATGAATGAATGGGTGAAGACAGAAACATTCTAGATGTTCAAATACTTACATTGCAACCAGTAGAAGTGCGAACTGCTATCACGTGGATGTGTAGACGTTGGTAAGATCAGACCAGCAATAAGACCTCATACAGTATAATACTCATACAGATAATGAGGCAGTCTACTGGTGCCTTGCTCATGGGCATGATAGGCAGGAATGATTCAACCTAGCAACCATCAACTCAGCAACCTGATTTTTTTTTTTTTTTTGTTGTTGTTTAAAACACACAGGTTTAATCGTGAGACCAGGGTCTATTCTGTACAATGCAAATGCGTTTACTTCAAACTCCCACTCAGCTGCTGCCTCTCTGTCTATATTGATAAATCCAGTGATTGTCTGTGTTAGCTGGAGTTTTTTTTTCTGGGCTCCCACATGACAAGGGAACTAATATGCTGTAATGAGACTGAGCGCCATGGCGACAGAATCAAATTTTGGTCTTGGTCCCAGGGTGAATTTCATTTGGATCACAGACTAAAAACTATTTAAGAACTTACTGATATTTCAGCTCCAACGAGATAAGAAAGATTATTCCTTTTTTTAATCTTCATAACACTGTGCTTATTAAACAGACACATTGGCAGACTTATATAGCACTTTAGGTGATAATAAGCTGAATTTATTTATTTATTTATTGTCACATAATGTATCTCGGCATAAACACAAGATCACAAAGGCTTTTCTTCAGTCTCTATCCTTTTCATATATTTTCTTTTTTACACACTGGTACATGAGCACACTTGTTGTGGCAGAACAAACAGTGTGTGTCATTTGAAGGCAGATGAATGAAAAGCTTATAATACATGAAATATGCGTGAGTGTATATGAATGTTGACACAAACATGAAGATGAAATGTCAGAATCAGGAAAAAAAGGCAGATTAAAGGAACAGTTTAACGAAAAGGGAGTGATCAACAGAACACAAAAAACAAGCAACTTCTTTTTTTTAATGAAATGTTTCAAATTGTGAAATTTCCTGTGAAAAAAAAAACTCTTGAAAATGTGGAATACTGTAATCCCAGGATTAAATAGTTTAAATGGTCTTTCAAAATGGCATGAAGTCATTTGAAGAACATCACATATTATACACTATCTGCAGGTGAGACGATATATGCCACAATCTCTTTAAACAAATAGCACACCCTCTCATCCAGTTTCCTCTGTCGAATTTTTAAGAAGAAGTAGCAGAAGAAGATATACTTTAATAATCCCTCAATGGGGAAAATGTTTATAGTACAGTATATTAACTGATTTAACGTCTTTGAAGTTTCCAGTGTAGTGCAGTATTATTTGTGTTAAAGGTCCTAGTCTGTGAAAACTTTGTCTTTTCTTTGAAATAATTTGTTTTAGGTCTTGGATAATGTAATTGACCTCTTGATATGTAGGGCTAGAGATAACTCACAGTGTGATTTCTTTCTGTGCCCATTTGATCTCTAGGAAAAAAAAGAGATGAAGCTCAGGGAGTCAACTTCCCATCACCCCCTCCATAGGGGATATGATTACAAAAGGAGCATTAAATGATTTTTCTCTGGCTTTGCCCTGAGGGTCCTTCTATGCCGTCAAAATCAACCAATATGTCAGTGGTCTGGGAACATGCCGCCGCCTATAAACCTAATGATCCATGCCATTATGAATTCACTTCTTTGGATTAGTTGAAAATGATTAATCCTACCTGTGGCTAATGAAAGCAGCTGTGATCAAGGTTGAAAATCTCTTTCCAGAAGTAGAGTGAAGTCTGTTTGAGCAGCAGATTAATGCCCGTGGAATGTTCAGCCATCACATTAATGTGTTGCATTTACATTACAGTTCTGTCTTTTAGCTCTATTCTATCCATGGCTTCCTGAAGAATTATTCCTCTGAGTACAAATGAGTCTCACCATTTGACTGGTCAGAGAATGTTATTCCAAAATGGTGCTTGGTTGGTAGCCAGAGGTGTTACTGGCTGGCTTGTAGCTTGTTTCAGAGATTTGCAGCGCTAGCCAACATTTAATATTTGGTATGATTAGAGAAATGTTATAACAAATCAATTTGTACAACTGTGCTATTAACCCTCATGTCTTATAGAAGAAGTTACCTTATTCATGATCGTTCACAGGGTGTCTTACTGTGTGTTCTGAACACACCTTTTGGAGGTGATTCATGTCCTTGCTGTCTAGAAAAACAAACATCCAGATCAGGGTTATCTGAAGTGCACTTTGAGTATTGCAATATGTTTCAGTTTTTCTTGACTAGATGTTTACCTCCAGAGAATCACTGCCTGAAAGCTCTCTGAAAATACAAGGAGAGAAAACAGAGATGAGTGGACACAGGACACATGAAATGGACAGAGGACTTCATTAGGAAGACATTCAGTCCTGTGTCTCTTAGCTTTACGTTAGTCTTTATTCTTGACTGCTCTCATGTGAGCAAGACTCATGCCGACACCAACAATCAAGTGAAAGTTTTATGCTCATCACAGGCTTCATGTTTATGTCAACCATTACAAGGTAGCCCCTGAAGACTCAAAGACTGTTAACTGTTCACATGTAGTCATTGAGATTTGTGCGTGGTATTGCTCCTGTTAAGCTGTACATTGACAACATTGACCGTGTATTTGGAGAGAAGCCACTCATGTGTGCCTGTGCTTTGAGGGAATTACAATTCTGCTAAACTACAGTAACCTGATTTATGAAGTTACAGTTACAGTTAAATACAGTAAGTCTACAGGACCATGTTATTAAATTACAGTAATGCGATGTCAATTCACTGAGTTAAAGTAGTTACAGTATTATGATGGTGTAACTACTGTAGGGTTACAGTATACAGATGTCATTTTACAGCAATTTATTGTAAAAATGATACAGTAACTTGCTGTAAAATAATGCAATTAGTAACCAGTAATTTACTGTCAATGTACTGTCGAATATTCAACTGTGGTAATATTATTCAACTATCTGTATGTACACACAGAACCTTAATGCCCACACTAGAAACATTGAAAAAGTAGTGTTTGAGACGCGCTGTAGACGTGCTTATCGGCTTTTTACTATTAATTTATCAGTCTGCATGAACGTAAAGGAGAGTGTCCATGCATCACATTGTCTCCATCAATACACCATACCACCTACCACAAGACCAAAAACTTTCTTCTTCTTGCCCTGTCACATCAAACTGAATCGGTACAACAGATATATGTGATTATATGTGGTAGGTGAGGCATGGCTATTAATAAATGATCATCATTGTTGTCATCTCACGGGGGACGGATGCAAGATACATAAAGGTCCTGCAAAGTGGATGGAATATAAACACCTACACGCAAAATCCACAATAGTCTTTTTGTGGAGGAAGTATATTTAGACATCTGTATGAGGGCATTTACTTTCAACTCTAATCATTATTATTTTTTTATCTTTGGGAGTTTAGAAGCTTCCCCCTGTGACCTCACTTGAGACAATTCATCGGACTCCACACAAATTACCTCATACAACTTCTTATGCAGCAGCATAACCTGGATGACTTTTGGTCAACAAGCGAGGGAGTTAATTAGCGAGCTTGCCGTGTTATTGTAAGAGCTTTGATGCTTTAATCACATTATGCTATGTAGATATCGTCTTTGTTTCAGGCTTTTGAACAATGCTGGAGTTGTAATGGTGAAGACAGTCTCGACGAACATAACTAAATAATTAGGATATAAATTCCACCAAGACGTTGTGGCCACAAGGTTTTGTTAATGTTTGCTCTCCATGTGTTTTGCCTGCCAAACTTTTGTTAACTTGCTCCAATTTGGTCACCTTTATTTGGTTTTGTGCCTCTGCCATGGGTAATTAGGCTACATAGTTCAACAGTTTTCGTTTTGGCTATTTTTTTTTATGATCAGGAGTCTGCACAGAGTGTTTTATTTTGAAAACTGAATGGATTTTCTATGCCATTTTTGTGTCTGACTTCCGGTCAGCTTGATCTACTCTGTGCTGCTTGTTGGGGCAGATCAGCCTCATATTTTCTGCAGTCTTACGTGTTTGGCCTACTTCATATAGACAACTGAGGGTTTTGAACCAGCAACCTTTCCGTCAATCATTTTTCAAACCATTGGCGATCCACTGACCCTCTTAGAAATCCTCTTTGCTCAGGCTGAATTTCTCATTAAGAGGTCCCATGAGTCTAAAGTGCAGTGATTGTTTCTGGTTAAAGTTAGCAACACTAAAATACTATCTCCTGCCTGTTGTTTACTGGCCTCCGGTCTCCCTCTGACCTGACTATCAACTGTCCACCTGTTGCTGATAATCTAATCCACCCATGCTGTATAAAAGACTGGCTCAGCCTTCCAGATTTCACCAGATTATTCAGTCATCTTCAAAATAATTATGTGTACTTATTTTGTGAATCTCGTCTAACCCTGCTCTCCTCGTGCTTGGGGAAACCCTGCCACGTCGGCCTCAGTTTCATCCTAGCACCTGCTCCTGAATTTGTCTGCCATCACCAGCCCTGCACTGTTCTGGATCTCCTTGCTTCGAGATCTCATCCAGTCATCTAGGCCATCACCTTTGGTTTCATTAAAATTATTCTGGTCTCTACTTTGTGTTTTGTGTCCGCTACCGTTTAATATAACAGAGTTCTAATAAAATTAAATGCACACTGCAGCATATCAACAAACGCTTGTCGCAAACATATGCTAATTCAGTTGAAGTAATCTTGTTATGTATTTCCACTCTTTGCCAATTACGGATATCTTTTGATTAAATGCTGGGTATGGCTCGACAGTTTAAAATAAGATGGCAAAACACCTTCAAGGGATTTGAAGGTTCAGTAAATCTCTTTTTAACCCTTTATGGCACCACTTTTATCTTTCTATTTGTGTCTGAACAGAACAGGTGATGTCTGGTTTTTATCTCTTTTTTTAAACCTATTTTGTTACTGCTCTGCATACATTTAAGACAAGCCAATGATAACATTGAAAACGACAGTGTGAGGGAACAAGATGTTCTTGTCTCAATCTTTTGGACACACACTTGCTTACTATACAAAATGGAAATTATATGGAAATAGAGATGACAAGTAGAGTGCTACTGCATTTGTTTCACCTGCATTGACTACACCACTGCAATACAAAATCAGGAACATTACTTACCAAATGGAAAGCTGGACCTCATCTGCGATTATTATAATATGAAGTGAAATGACCAAAAAAAGCTTAATTTCAGCATAATTTAGTCATTACACAAATCGATCAAACCATTATATCAGGATACAAGCCAATGCCTATTCAGTGTTTATTAAGAGAAACATGGAGAAGCAATCATTTTTAGGGTTTTGCTGTCCTAAGCTGAAAGAGGCTTATGTGTAATGTCAGCCCCGGTCCTGACTTCCTTTGTTCAGTGGTGTGACTAACAACTAATTCAAAGGATGGCACTTTTTCTGTTGATCCATGCAGGCAAAAGAAACATATCCATACACGAAGAATACCTAGAGCAAGCAGCTCTGTAAGCAAGGTAACAATGGGAAGTGCGGAGTGGATATTATTTTGCCAGAGTTCATTGAGTTTTTATTAGTAAGAATAAGTTGGCTACAAACTTGTGCGCGTGGTTGTGAGACCGACAAAACGATTTTGTGATACCTTTTCACTGTTTATCGAATCAGGATTGGTGCCGTAAGGATGGACTAAAGAAAAGATCTGTCCGTCCAGCTGCTGGCCACATATGAAACTAACTATGAATAATGATCCTAAAGACTTTGGTGATTGAGAGAGACTGAGAAATTGACGGCTTGTTCGTGAGTGTCAGGTAAAGCAGTCAGGCCAAGGCTCGCCCACATGAAGAACTACTGGTTTCCTATGCACGCCAATAAAGAAAACAATTATGAAAAAACATTCAAGTCAATATTATATGCTGTGCTGTGCTTTATGTAGAGTCTATTACATAACTTCTAGTGAACAGATTCTTGCATGAAATAAGGGAAGCAAAGATTCTTGACCTTTTAAATATGAACTTTTCCTTTAAATGTGCTTTTATGGATCTTTAAAATTAGAAACATAAAATGATGAGTGTGCTGTGAATTCCTCTGATGGTAATTACTAAGCAGGACAATCTTCAGACTATAGGTCTTTAGAGTCGGGGTGGGAAGGAGACGGGTTTTGTTACAAAATTCTATATAATGTATTTTTTCTCTGATACACATTATTTATTGATAATAATCATTCAGATGTCATAATATGTTTGTTTAAAGTTTCATGATATAGTTTCACATGTCATGTTAATTCATGTTATATATGAGTGCTAATAATCCAATGCATAATGCATAACCCACTATTATACGGTGAGTTCTTATATAAGCTCTGTGCTATGTGAGTGCGCTGTAATTCCTTTTTATTGTACTTTCAAAGTGCACTGTTATTATGATAGTTTTCTGAAGTGCTGCAAACATTTGCTTTAATTATTCAGCTCTGGCTGTAAAAGATTGATTGTCTTAGATTCATTTTCTTTTCTCAAGTTCTCAATCTGACTTAAATGCGATTGCCTCCAACTTTCTGAAGCTTTGGATCTCCTCTGAAATCTTTGGAGCCCCCCACATAGGCCAGAACTGCAGGTTAAATACCAGCAGCCAAATAAATCTGTCCCATCCATCAAATATTGACTTCATGACTCACATTAAAGGGCGAGTCCTGAATTTTAAAAAGCACTGTATTGATTAGTGCCCAAGCCTCATTCAGACCATGCGGAGAAGTCTATTGTTGTAATATTATTTGTGAGAAACTAGCAGAAGCCTCCTGTTGACATTTTTACCATAGTGTGACTTGGTATAAACGGTCAATAAATGAACATTGTTCAAAAGAGTTTCCCCAGTCAGTCTGCTGGTCTGCATACAATTCTGGAAGGTAAAGATTTTAGTCTTCTTGGCTCATATCTTAATTACCAAAACAACTGTGAGGAAGCTGTCTAAAATATGTATATACTAGAGGGATTGTGGGTTATTCTATATTTTTCTTATTGTCAACAAATTCAAAGGAATGTCCTTTACTCAATACTTTCTGATTTCTCTACACCGTCTGTGGCTCCAAGCTCATTGGCTGACTCAATGCCTACAATAGCTGCCTCCTAACCAAAAGGTCTCAAGTTCAAACCCCACTCCACTCCGCATTCTTGTTGGGGTGTCTTGGTGGCCAAGGGGGTTGATAGGGCAATGCTGTTTCTAGTTGGTGAGTGACCTTTGTTGAATGTCATCTTCTACCGTCACTTCCTGACAGCTTTTTTTGTACAGATATTCATGGCTATCAGTTCATGCATCTAAATGACTTTGGTGATTCTTCTTCTTATTATTTTTTGATAGCCAACATAACATTGGCATTCGTGGTTTTGAGTGAAATGTCTCAATCTATCCAATAGGGATGCCATGTTATGCTTCAGTCTAGGGGTGCCTAGGGCATAACGAGAATAGACCCCATCTTCCCCAAGTCCCAAGTAGCCACGTACAGCAATTTGGTTTTGAAGGTAAAGAAAATGATTTATTTACAACACTCACAAAGAACATATAAATATAACTAAGGTAATAGGCTTCAGGGTGGACCAAGGCCAAAATAACAAACAAAACGATCCTGTCTGGGAAACAAGATACTGACCTAAGAAAACAAATGACAATAGTCATACCCCCTAACTACTTTAAACAGGAGAAAGTAAGATAAAAAAAAAAAAAAAACTGGCATTCCAACCTAACTGTTTAAAATAAACTATCTACCAGCTCAAACAAAGGTTTTACAAAACTGAAGAGTGGCTGGTTGGGAGAGAAGGAGAATGAAGAAATGCCGTTTGCACACCGATAGCCACCATCTTGGCTCCTTATATATCCAGGTGGTTCCTTAGGTTGGACATTCCTATTTACAAAATAAATTGACAAGAAAAACACACGGCACACATGCAAACACATAGCAGAGTAAAAATTTGACCAGTCATAACACATAAATGTAGGTACAGACATCCATATCCTCATCATAATGTTTGTCTCTTATGTTTAATCTAGCACCACAATCAGGTCAAATGTTCTTTATTTATGATCAAATACCTCCCCACATCCCCATCAGTCTTAGCTGTACTTTGTGTTTAATAATAGAAAATGTTAGCATTCTGGTGAGCATGGTAAAGATCTGCTAAAAAAACAAAACAATCTCATTGCAACATTGTCATTGTGACTTTGTTAGCATGTACAAAGTCACGGAGCTTCTAAGAAATGACTAAAGATGAAAACACTGGACCCCTTCCTTTGCAGAGTCTGATGCAGCCATTAGCAGAACTTGGCAGAAGACATAGACCTGACCTGAGTCAAGATGACACACCTGTGTATTCCATTATTTAATATTTAACCAATATTGAAAGCTTTGTGAAAAAGATGAGGTTCTTTGTATTTTATATATTTGAAAATTTCATCAACACACGTGTGAAAAGACCAAAATCAACAATTATTGCATCATTATACTGATAATACAATAATGTAGTAGTATTTGAGATTTTGAATTGAAGACATTGTTACCTAATCTTGGTTTCACACAAAGTGCATATGGTCTTGGTCTTAACTCTAGTTTGCCCTGCCTTGGTCTGGGTCTTGACTCTGGTCTTGGTCCTGACTTGGTCTAAAGCTATAAAAAGACATAAGCAACATAGAAGACCTGCTGTCATTGCAGGACATGTTCCGTACTGTTAAAGGCATCATCTGGTCACAGATGATATCAGAGACTGAACAGCAAGAATATATAACTTTGAGCCACACACTGTCAATGCTGTCCAGGACCTGCAAAGATCCAATATGCCTAAGTATGTGCCACAATAAGACAAAGCCCATATAAGCAAAACACTTTTTAACACACAAGTTTAGTGACACTACTCTCTACGGGTAAACACAACCCACAGTGTCTGTAGACCTCAGCTGGCCCACTCATCACATTCAGTGTCAGGCCTCTCCTGAGCTGCTTCCCTGTAATAACTCTCACCTCCCATGGCAATGTACGTGAAATGGGCTTGACAGCAGCGTGTGTGTGTGTGTGTGTGTGTGTGTGTGTGTGTGTGTGTGTGTGTGTTATAGACTGCACGAAATTCAATTTTAACTACAGAGAGCAGGGAAAAACTTTAGCCTTCATCAACCTCAGAGTGTGTGTTGTTAAACTTCAAGTCAGCGGTTATGTGTAGAAACACATGCTAACTCACGTGTATGCCTTAGTAGCAAGGATCCTGTGATATGCTGGCAGATAGGTGATAAATTGTCACACACACACACACACACACGCACACACACACACAGTAGTCACAGTAGTCACAGTATATCTTTAGTGGTGGTAGTTGTGGAATTCAGGGATGGTGGTAGTTTACCAGCATGGTTGTGTGTGTGTATACACACACACACACACACACACACATATATATATATGTATATATATATATATATGTGTGTGTGTGTGTGTGTGTGTGAGTAGGTGTGTCTGTGTGTCAGCTCTATAACTTGTGGGGTCTTGGGGATACTTCCATAGCGAGTTGATGTATTGTCTGGGGGGTGGCCAATAGGAAAAATGCTGAGGTTCACAGTGTGTGTGTGTGTGTGTGTGTGTGTGTGTGTGTGTGTGTGTGTGTGTGTGTGTGTGTGTGTGTGTGTGTGTGTGTGTGTGTGTGTGTGTGTCTGTGTGTTTGAGAGAGCAATATCGCACAGAAGGGAGCAGGGAAGGTGAGTGATGGACAGAAACCCCTTGGTTACATCAATCTGCTTTACTTACTCACGCACACATACTCCCTCTCTCTCTTTCACAGCCGTGCAGCTTCCAGCTACACCACTGCGGCCTCTATTCTCTTGGCTATTGAGGTGAGTGTGATACAATGATGGAGCAACACTCCCTCTGCCTCTCCTTCTCTCTATCTCTGGCTCTGTGACTAAACAGGCCATGAGGACAGGAGTGGAGGGAACACGAAGTCCCTTAAGTGCAATGTGGAGTGGTGGAAAATACAGGAACACGACTGTTTTCTTCCAGGGGAATTATGTAGTAATGTCACATATCAGCACAGTGTTTTCAATGAATCGCTCATTAAACAAATTTGACAATCATAGTCATTGTTTGGAAATGTGTTTTTTGTCAAAGAGTGAGATGAGATGGCCAATATAGCTCTTATTTCTGCATATTAAACCTGCAATAACTGCTTTTTTGATCACGTATATTGATATATATTGATATATTGACATTGTGTTCACAACTTTAGTTAATATGGCCCTTTAGTTCAAAGCCATTGCTTATGTACACATTTAGCAGACACAGAGCAAACAGTATCATTAATTTTCATGTATGTTTGTGTCCATCTAATGGATGTATCACTGCTAAATGTTCCATTGTGTCCATCAGCTCATCTCTGCTTGTGCCTATATGCATTTCAGACATGGGAGTTCTTTATCAGGCCAAATACAAAAGGGTCACATATGGACAGTCATTTATAGATTACAATGCCTCATATGTTGTTTACAGACTTGAGTCTCCATGTGGCTGTTTTTAATAATGGGAAAAGAAAGTGTCAACTACTGTTACTGGCTTTTTAAATCACCACCCCCTTGAATAAGTCAGATTTTTTAATGTTTTAACTTGTTCGATTTCCAAACTGAAGAGCACCAGAGGGTCCCCTTTCTCACAGCACTTCATGCAGACTGTTTTGAGACTTAGTCTCTAATCGTGTCTACTGTTTGGTGCTGAGTAGGGTGTCTCTCTAAATAGATATCTGCAAATGACTGCAGAGTGACCAAGATTTGGGCACTGAAAGTTGTTTTCCATTTGTAGTCCTAGTATTATTGACCAGTTACGTTTGAGAGTGTTTTGGTTGCAACAGTCCGTATGAAGAGCAAACTGATGTCACACATTGGTCAAAATATGTCTTCATAGAGATTAGCAGAAATGTGTAATCCATTATCGAGTTGCTAATCGGACTGCAGAGGTAATCTTGGCCTGGCTATGTATTCTGGATATCCCGTAGATGTCCAGAAACATTGGCCGTTATCCCCAGAGGCTAAATCAGATGATAACTCATGGGTTCTGAGATTGAACAGGCAGTGTACAGTGGGTTTTTAGAACTTTTTCACTGAAAACAGCTGCCTGCTGCGGCTGAAAATAATATGATGAGAGTGGTGAGAGTGACCAAAATAGTAAAGTTGCAAACAGACTGACAGACAGCTTAACAATGAGCAGAAACTCACTATATGTATATGAAAGGCTGAGGGCAGCTATAGACTAAGGTGATAATTCTATGTATGTTCATCATAGGCGATCCCTTTGAGCCCTTTTGTAACATTATTTACTATTTGATTATTCTAGTTAAAGCACATGCATCAGATCGATGTCAATATTCTCTTATTCATTTGAAAGAAAAAGGAAAAAATCTCCTCAAAAGTTGTTTGTGGGCCATGAAGAATGTCAACCAAGATTTGCTTTTGAGTCAGCAGCTAACAGCATTCATCGTGGCATGGTGTTGTTATCATCCAGCCATTAAAAATATCAATCCGACACAAACATGATGGAGGCCTCAATTAGGCTTTAAAACAGTCAGCTGTTGGTGTACACAGAAGCTTTAGCTTTTTCACAATTTACACTGGTAGAAAAAGTTACAAAAAAAAAGAATAACAGTCCTGATTTTCTCTCAGGGCAACCTAAAGCACTGTATCCTGAGGGATGAACCACTGAGATCTCAAAGTATCAAAAACTCAGCCTCTGGCCAACACGTTAGGGAAGTAAAGCCTTTAGCTTTACAGCAGTGATCCAGCAGATTACAAAAACTATGGTTTTAACTTGTGGTTGAACAGTTATACAGACGAAGCAAACAATGTTTACTCAAGTTGTGCACACCCAAGTCTTTTTACATTGTAATGCAACGGTGGGTCAGACAGTTAAGAGAACATGCAGATCAGCACTTGGCTTCAGAATATATAATTAATACTTTTGACTCTTGCATAAACACTAAGCTGTACACTTATGTCAGCATATCCCTGCTGCATTTGCAGTCAGTGTTAGTATCTCTTGGATGGAATGGAAAACTACAGTAAAAGCAAGAAGCCTATGACTTTAAATGTGGACTTTTCTGAGGCTTTGTGGATTGATTAAAGTTGACTTAACAACGCACAACAATATCAACAGTACTGCAAAGGAGCAGTAAATGAGCGCCACAGGTGGGCAGAGTAATTGAAAAGAGGAAAGATGAAACAAATGGCTTCATCCATGGGTAAGTTACTGTGTTCTAAAGACTAATTACTAAGTTTAATATGCTGCGCCATGTGTACACTGTGTGCCTGTATCAACCTAATTAATTTGACATTTGATCTACTTTTACCCAGACTTCAGATGCTGCCAAATGCTCTATTTGAAAACAGCAAATCCACACCAAGACACCTCCAGTGCACCCAGCTGTTCACTCACATCTGTGAAAACACCCCAAGCAAGTTCCTCAAGAGATCAGACTCAGGCAAGCTCCACAGGTGCTGACAGCAGACGGGATGCTGCTGAAACAAAATCCACCACTGCTACGCTAATCTTTCAACATCATTTGCTCTTGTTGTGAGATCAAGATGTTACAAGCAGCAGCCTATATCCAGATTTGCAGGCCAATAGATCAGACAGAAGCCAAGATGATTGCCTGAAATTTACAGTTTGTTTTAAAGATAACCTGGAACCAAGAACTATTTTTTGCACACAGATACTGAAATAATTAAGTTAAAAGGTCAAAAATGCTACAGTTGGATCTATAACCATTACCTGCCCTTTTCTCCTCACTGACCTACAGTATGTGCTGGGCTTTTATGAAGCTCACTTTACAACAAGAAACAGATGACCCTCTCAGGATGACACCAAAGTGTCATACAGTACATAACCAAAAACATGGTTGCAATCAGTGACAATACAGATTCAGAGCTGCAGTGAAACATACTGGATAGAACCATTTTTCATTATCTGCACAAATATCCAGCCCTAATGCATAATGTATTTGCTAAAACTGCCTTTTCGGGGTACATCATTGCCCCGTGTACAGAGGACCAGTCTTTACCACAGTGGTCCACTCTTCAGCTGCTTCTATCAAATAAAAGCTCAGAAATGAGTGTCTTACCCATGGATCAGGGGACATGCTACGGGAGAGGAAGGCATACAAAAACTTTTGGTCATTGAGATCTGCTTTAGAATGTGTAAAATGCATGGTATAAGTAACTTAAGGAAGTGTGAATGTTGTGTTTCTTCCACAAACATAGGATGGTTCCTCTAATTATATTGAACTGTAGTGTTTTTTTTTTGTTGATGTATTTTTTTTGTTTTTGTTTTTTATGTGTGATGAGTGTTAGAATCAGACCAGTAGGAGCTGCAACAATAATTCAAACTTTGTTCACTATCTTAACATAAAATGTCAAATATTAGGACCGAGGTCTTGGCAAGGTCATTGAAATTCTAGTGGCTTTAATGTAAACATCTCAAATACATGTAGGCCCTTTTCAGACTTCTATTAAACTGATGCCATTCCTTGAAAGTCAATCATGGGCTTTAAGCATACATAGAAGCACATTTATGCAAAAAAGACTCAGTGCCTCCCTGATATGACACCAGAACAGGAGTGATAAAAAAAGTAGTAATAGTGTTGTTGTTTTTTTTGTTGTTGTTGTTGTTTTTCACAAGCTGCATTTGTTATTTTACTTTGCTGTGTTGTGCTACGCAGGTTGTGTAATAACCCTCTATGTATACCCAGTGGTGCTTTTAACATTTCTACATTCGTGAGTTGACCTGAAGTACTCCTGTGTCTGTTTCTGCACGTTTTCTAACTCAGCACAAAAAAGTCAAGCATTGCAGCTTTTCTATTTCATTCATGGCTGAGCTGACAAAGCATTAAAAGTCAAATCAGGCTTATGTAGGCCGTAACAAACATGCCTGCAAATGGAAACTAAAAATCAAAACGGTTTTACAAAATGTATTATTCTTCTTTTAAACATTTCTTAGATGCTGCCAGTTTTATACATGTAACTAATAAGTAAGCTCTGGATCCATACATTTACTTGAAGAGAAACTTCACAACTATGGCAGTCAATAACATAACAATGGTAATATGGGTTAGAAGTAAGGCTTCTTTTCAGTTCCCCCTGCACACTGATTTTACAGAAGTTATAGTCAGAATTATAAAGGCTTTTATTCACTAGTATACACAATAATATTTGCGACACAGAAAATGCTTTCCTTTTCATTTGGTTTACACCAAATGAGAAAAAAAATATGTAAATATTGTTTTATCTAAACATGAAATTGTATTGTCTCAATCAATAAAATGTTTTTTGGAGATGTGGGTCAGAAAGATATGTTTGTTTATTTGCACCTTACTTTGCTTTTCACACGTCAGGCAGTTATCAGACTGCTACAAAAATGGTATGAGTCTTTATAATGGACTTAGATAACAGCTGTGATAATATGGCCGACTGAGTGCACTGCCAACAAAGATTAGAAAGATGGATGGAAAAGGAGGAAGGGAGAGAAAAGGTGAGGAGAAAAACAGAGTAATGGAAAAGTCAGAAAGTTATTGACATACAGATGGACTGACTACATTTGATGTTGCACTAGTTTTTTTTATACGGGTGTTTTGGTGTAGTTGGGTCAATCTGGGACACTTAGGTTCCTGTTGAGTTGAGTATGGCTCAAATATGAAATAGATTATGATAAGATTAAGGTAAATACAACAAACTAATGTGGGCTACAGTTACTCAAAAAAGGACTTTAATCTTCCAGTTTTTCTTTAAAACCACAGGAGCAGGTGGAGCAAACTGGTGCTGTGTTTCAGTAGCCATTCAACATGATAATATGTGTCTTTTTGTGAGTACTGTGTCTGAGCACAAATGATGGCAGCTTTCCTCAATCACCTAATCAGGACCAGAACTTAAAAGTATGGAGAGACCTGCATGACAGAGTCAGTGGACCCTACGTCAGGTTTAGTCTGTTTAGGTGCTAGTGTAAATTCTTATTCCCTCTGAGGGAATAAGGGTCTATGTGTGTGATTTGCTGACCTCCATGCAACCTTCTTTTCTTTGTTCACATGTTCATTTTGTTGTTTTGTGGATTTTACTTTGGACTTTTATTAGTTAATAAACTTTGTTTGCTCAGATACTTCTGTTTCCCTTTTTTCTTTATCCCTAAGATAACCCTTCATTGCTCCTCCCATCATCCTGTGGGCACTCTCAGGGAACGTAACAATGTATTTATTCATTTGCCAGGGACAGTGCACATTAATCAACATTTCAGTCTACACATCAGTGTAAATGTGCAAAGTGACTGAACTAATGATGGAGAGAATTGCTTTATATTTTCACTGAAATGTATCAGCAGGTATTCTGGTGATTTGTAAAATAGTAACATGGCGCTAACAACTGGCAGTCGATCCTTTTGATCCTCTTGCCCGTTTTCTTTCTCACTCTTCAAGTGGCCTCTGTGCGACGACTGAAGGCAGTGGAGCTATGAATAAAATGTAGCGTGGTAATTGTGGACCTATGATTACTGCTTGCATGATTGCCAGATATATCCAACACTATAAAAGGGAACTGCACTGATTTTACCCGTCAAAGTCTCTATACAACTGCTATTACTGCATATGTGAAAATTGTTGAATAAAGTGTGACAAACCTGTAATTCTACCCAAAATGTCTATGGTCACTTTGCAGTGTGGGTAATAAAAGTGGCTGGTTTTGCGTGACAAAGTTTGAAGAGCATTGCATTATCAGGCCAAAGTTTCAGTATCAGGAAAAGAAATTAAAAGCCTTATTGTATTTTTACAGTCTAATGTTAAAGTAAAGGAATGCTCAGTCAGGACGGGCTCAAGCCAGGACTCAGACCCAAAGCTGATAAATTTAAAGTTATCTTTTTTTCAGAAGAAGCAGCGTGAGTAATCCTCTAAACAGAGTTCAAATACAAGAGATACAAAAAAAAAATCTAGAAGGTCTAAAACTGAAAGGCAAAATCACTCTAATCGGAGGAAATCAAAACAGCTTTAGTATTCTGTTTGATAGATAGATATTACTCTCGCTGTGGCAATGAACAAGGGCGTGGACTGTGACAGGCTCTTTACATGCCCACTTTGCTAGCTACCCGTTTATTTATTAACGTATTAACCAGTTTCTGGGCTCCACACCCCTCTTCAGATTGCTTGTCTGTCCAACAATCTCAAACCCCTGAAAGATTCAACTGAAGATGATAGAAATGCAGCAACTTCTCAGCCAGAAACAGATGTGGCACCAACCCACCATTCCCATCCCACTTTGGGATCATGGGGTTATACCAGCTGCTAGGGTTCCCCCACCTGTCAACCCCTGTACACCTCTCTATAACTTATTCAACAGTGTTCAATTCTATGATTGATAATAGCACACTCTTATTCAACTCCTCTGCAACATCACAAAGCACAGAGGAGGATGCTCCATTCCAAATTAAATTCCTGTATCTCCCTGGGGTCCTGATGGCATCACTGCTACAGCTGCTTTGCTGCCTAATATGAGTCATGGAAGTATTACGTTCTATGGAAATAGAGTATTGTGTGTCTGCCCACTCCTGGGCCATTTGCCTTTCAAATTGGCACACAGACTACCAATGTGTAGGTATAAACTGCTCACCAATGATGACTCATAGAGCTCACTTTTAGGCTGGAGGTTTCGGAAGAGTGTTGTAGGCTTAAGGTAAAAAGCAACAATGGAACTGGTCCCGAGCTATACTGCATTTGCTACAATGCTAAAGCCTTCTTTCTAGAGAGAAAGAAGAGATCATTTCAAAGTAGAGAAATTCAACAAAAGAGTAGATAAATATGATCTCACTGGTCCAAATTCTGATATTGGCCATTTGTGTAATGTGCAGAATGATAGTGTTGCTCTCCCAGCACGTCTGTCCGTCCTGGGAGAAGGATCCCTCCTCTGTGGCTCTTCCTGAGGTTTCTTCCACATTTTTTCCCTGTTAAAGGTTTTTTGTGGGCAAGTTTTTCCTCACTCGAACCGAGGGTCTAAGGACAGAGGGTGTCACTCCCTGTACAGATTGTAAAGCCGCCTGAGGCAAATGTACATTGTGACTTTGGGCTATACAAATAAAATTTGATTTGATTTGATATAAATTAGCTGGACATGGGAGTGCTCTCTCACTGAGACTAAAAGCTATTTAGAAAGAAGTGGATGAGGGCCTGGGTTGGGTCATGGGTCATTCTCTGTACAGATTGTAAAGCCCTCCGAGGCAAATGTACTTTCTGACTTTGGGCTATACAAATAAAATTGAATTGAATTGAATTGAATTGAATTGAATTGTTGTAAACTGACTGTTGCTTTTGACACTCCTAAAAGCACACACATACTAACTGTATGAGAAACGTGGTGAATTGTTTGCTTGTTGATCTAAGTCAGCATTTCTCTGTCACTCTGTGAGACACATCCACTGAAGCCTGATTTGACAGCAGTTTAGGACCAAATTGTCACTCACTCAGTCTGACGGGTGAGAAATTAAATTACATACTGCAATCACACTATAGCTGGTGTGACACTGAGAGTATTGTTTGAATCAAAGTCGAAATGTCCTTGTGGACACCCAGACTGGCACTTGAAGAAATCAAGCCATCACTGACAAACTGTGATTTACCTGTGTGTTTCCTGCTTTGAGTCAAAAGTCTCATGTCAATGTATGGGATGCTATATGCAACAATATAGTCATATATAGCATGTTGGTCTTAGGTGTAGAAATATATACACAAGTTCTTAGGGTTGAGACAGAACTGTCTGACTTGTTGAAATGTCCTAAGTTTACTTGTTACTTCTTTGACAAGTTTTTGGATCTGGTTCAGCACAGTATTTTAACTGATTCCAGCTGAGAGCATCTCCTTAATTTAGTGTCGACTGTGCTATCTGCTTTGAGTATGCTTTTCACTGTTGTCACTTTTGTAGCAGTCCCTCATTCTATGCTATTTGCTTTCTTTGTGTTTATTACTTGCTGTCATTTTACTTTTTGTACATGTTGTTTTAGCTGAATGTCACAGTTCCTGTTGGGTTATTCAGATCATGTGTTGCACAGGGTCTAGAGACTGACTCGTAATAGGAAGAATTAGGGACAACTTGGTGCAGTTCCCCTTCTTGGCCAAATAGTCTGTGACAGTTGTAGCAACTTGTAAGATCTGTATATATAAATATATTTTTTCCCAGATCAGCTGAAACCTGTATCTACTGGCACTGTACTGCCACACTTTAGCAGTGTGAACAAACTACAAAATAAAAAACTCAGTATGTGATTGGGATTTTGGACACACACACACATTTTTCAAACTAGATAATTTGACTGACTCAAGTAGAAAGAGGATGGTGGAGTGACATCTGGTCACCAAACTCAGTCACAGACGATAAAGTGTAACTTCTACAAGAGGTACAGTAGAGTCTGTAGACGCCCAATAAATTAATCCAAAGAGGTCTAACCAGGCCAAACGTTTAAGACTCAACCACGGGAAGAGGAAGAATACAAAAACACATTAATAAATCAGAATTTGCCTGGGAAGTCTTGCAAAAAAAGGACAGGAAAATCACAAGAGAGGGTGACATGCAGCAAAGGTCCAGGTTCAAATTGAGCCCAGGCCACCCACCATGTGAGCCACCAGGGGGGCACCATCATTTCAGTGATTTGTGTCACTGCTTTAATAAAATCTCAAAATTACTTGGATGATATTGATTTGTATCAACCTTTTATTTTCTGTGAATTGAAAAAAACAAAAACAATATATATATATATATATATATATATATATATATATATATATATATATATATATATATATATGTTGTTGTTCACCCAGAAAACAACAAGTTGTTTATGTTCTTTAGCTCATTACCTAAAGCAGCTTTCAAAAGTAGAGCTTATTTGCACTCTGATCTGTTCATTCCTACATTCTAGTAATTTCACACATTGATTTCCTTTTTTCCAGCTTTTGTGTATACACATACACATTTAATTAACTTTTCATTTCGAGGCATGAAACAGATCGACAGTCAAAATCCTCGACACCTGAAGAGGCACTACTAAGAGGCAAGGAGAAGCTTGGCTTCTCAAAAGTTATCACTGGAAGAATAGGTCACTTCATGAGCCACATTACACGGCTAGTAGTGCTGTCAGAATCACACACTGATCTGAGTTCAGTAGCAGATCCCCACACATTGGTATATAATTATAAATTGTGTAATTGACTCTGTAAAATAAAAATGTACAGGTGCAGGGTTATTATTGACAGCTTAGCTACAGTACATGCAGCCTTTTCATTCATATGAGATGTGAAGACGCAGAGGAAGTTTAATTTTTAATCAACCCCCCCCTCCATATGACTGTAATCATACTTAGCTTCCCCCTGCCTGATGTCCTAGCACTGCCTCCCTCTCATTCAAATTGCTGGGTGTCTTGGTGGAGCTTGTGACCGTGATAATTTGATAGAATCATAAGTCTTTGAGCAGCGTAACAGCGACCAAGAGCAGATTAGATTCCCACTTCATTCTAGACTGCAGGCCCTCGGCTAGCTGTGGGAAATCATTACAGTAAATTAACTCTGCAGCAGAAAGTGCCTCAGACAGATTAGACGTCCGGGTTCCTCAGAAGATTGTTAGCAACCAATAATGTCCTCTTCAATTTATTTGGGATATTGAATAACTGCTAATTTCTGCTGTTGGTGTTTTTTTCTCTTGTTCTGTGGTGGCCTGATTTTTGCTCTTTCTCACTTAACCTGCTCCAATCGTCTGTCTTCCTTTTTTCCCTCAAGTTCTCCCTCTATCTCAAATCCCCCATGACCCCCCTACACACGTGTTGCTGTATCGAATATAAATCAAGCCAAGAAGACCAACAAGAGCTGTCCAATTTATAATTTATCGATTTCATTTATTTATTTATATAGCGCCATATCATAACAAAATCTTATGACACTTTCCATGTAGAGCAGGTCTAGACTGTACTCTTTATAATATTATTTACAGAGACTTCAGCTGAAGCTGAAGGGAATAGCATCAGTTGTGCACGTATTTGGTCACAAATTATTGGACAAATTGACCTGATGATGGTGCTGAAAAAGCAGCTGTTATCTCCACAGAGGCTGCTAAACTTCTTTCCCAGATCCAGTTCTGACATGACACCAGCTCCACTCCTCATCAACTGTCACCTTGCAGAGCTGAAGACCACCCCTTCCCTGTGGGTCTAAATCAGGGGTGTCCAAACTTCAAAGTGAAGATGCCAGGGGCAAATACTAACAGTTGAAAAATTTCACATCTAATCCAATGCATAGTCTGTATATTATACAGCTACTGTTTGAGTTTGCTAACATGATATAAAAATGTGAACTTTATCATATTAATATCTGTGCAGATATTCTGGAATATCTTTTTGGTTGACTGAAATGCTGTTCTCAGCTACAATAGCTGACTGAGATCTAGTACACAACCTTCCTGGCTCCCTGGAGGCCAACAGAAGACAACAGAACTTGTCTCACCAAACTCTCTAGTTCTCATTGTAGTTTAAACTAGGCTGCCACAGCTGGCTACAGAAATGAGGAAAACACTGACAAGTATTGTGGAGAGAAGGTTGTAAATCGGCACAGGGAAACTTCAAACAGAAGACTCTGCCCTGGCTTCTTGCTGCTTACGTTAAATGTTTAATTTGTTAAATGCAGGACGAACTGAACATACAGGCTGTAAGAGTTCATCATTTGAGTCATACCTCGCCCACATTGCACACATATGCTACTTTTAAATATTAACATTATAGACTGAGTGATTACAAAGCAACAAGCTGCATCATATGTAAATCTATCATTGACTAATGACTTTGTGCTCTCCTTTTAACACTAAAACCACCAAGGCCTTTTTAAAACTGGTAAAATAAAACTCACTTCATGACTTTTCCTTTAAATAGGTTCATTAATCATCTAAATTATGGGAGGTGTGGGATAAAAAGCCCATCCTCTGCAGTTCTATGGGGTATTGGGCCCTGTTCAGATGGCATCCAGCATTACAGCAAATCAGATGTGGAAGTGCTACTGCATGTGCCCGTTCTGTGACATAAACATTTAACCCCCTCAATGTAGATGATGGCAATTATGCACCTAAACGCAGTCCATTCATTGTTTGTTCCATGAATTCAAAGAGTCTAATTGGAGGGTGCAAAAGACTGCGTGGAATTTTGGAATTTTCTGAACTGTGTTGGAGCAGTGGATAGCAGTGTTCTTTTCAGCTTTTTTTGGACAAGCCCTAAGGACTACCACATCTTCCCCCCAGATCAACACCTCCTAGGTGCATCTTGGCCTCATGTTTTCGTGGGAGATGAGTCCTCCTGGATAGCTCGGCTGGTACTCACCAGCCAGTTCTGCATCTTTCACTGGGTGATGGGTGTCAAACCAGTGGCAGCAGAGTTGGTTGTTAATGTGGCTTACATTCTGCACAATTTCATGCGATGGGAAAACGCCAACTCAGCGATGATAGAGCTGGTAAGAGACTGCTGACTGTCCAGCAGCTTAGGAGAAACAAGTCTTCCAGAGAAGCTTACACCGCCCCCACAAGTTTGCAGAGAATGTCTCCTCCCCTGCTGGTGCAGTCTCCTGACAGCACAATGTTGTTTGAGGCAAAGAAACTCAGAGTAACAGAAAGACATAGTAATTTGATAGCATCAACATCTGATTTCTCGTGAAGCTGTTTAGTCTGTAAGACCTTGTTTTGCACAATGAACTTGTCATGTCACACAACACAAACATTTTGTTCAGTTATAAAATCTAGTTTTTACATTCATGTTGCTTTGTAGAGAAGAAAAATGTTACTGTATGATAACTGAAGGTTCCATTATCCTGTTGCCAGAGCAATATATATTGTTAACACATCTGTGCAAAGGGGCAACGTAGCAGTCGCTTCTTATCTTGGAAAGTCCGAGTGTGCTGGGTCACAAATGGCAAGGTCATTATTATAGTTTGATTAAAAAAGTGACCCCAAACGCAGACGGGTAGGTCGAGTGAACAAAAGATAACTTTGATGCTTTTGGAAGAGGCAGGTAAACACAAAAGGTGACTGAGGACTAAATTCAACAATCCATGAAAAATCCAAAAAAGGTAGTCCAAAGAAAAATCCAGAATTGAGATAACCTAGGAGCAGGGGCAGGGACACCGGGAGAAGACCAAACACCATAGGACTGGGGAACAGATTAAAAAAACAGAAGGGTGGGAAGGAGGCAAACAGGAAGTCAAGTAACACAGTGACATCCCAGGAAAGACTTAACCTGAGACCCAAAACAATGTGACTCAACATGCATGATAACTTTCATTGCATTCATTGTCATCTTACTGGCGTTTTGACTTTAAAATAAGAGCTTCAAAATATAACAAAGGACACATTTTAAGTAATTTTGAGAAAATACCTGAAATGAAATGAGTACACATGAAAAACATCAAATGCCCTGAGAGGACCCGTAGTGTAAAAAGGTCCATTCTGACAAGTCAATGTTGTACTGCCATTTTTCTACAGTAGCCCAGAATGGACAAACTAAAGTGGCTCTAAATAAGATGCTTTGCACTTTTTGTGTCTTTAGTGGTCATTATAATTTATCCCTCGCAAATTTAAGGATGAGTGGAGGGCGTTCTGTAACTACACCACGAGATGCCACTGAATTCTACACATTCATCCTTTAAGTTTTGATTTGTCACTTTGTCCAATAATGAAGCCTATTTGACTATATTGCACTATTCTTGTGGGAATAATGATGAGCAGTGGAGCAACTGTATCGAGTTCAAAAGATTATTGACCTGCAAACATTGTATTCATCATCTGGAAGATAAAGATAAAGTGGGTAAGGGCATTGTACCGAAGCTTACAGTATGTCAGGAATGTGACAAAAGAAGTTGTTAAGCTCAACCTAAAGCTGCCCACAGGTGATGAACACGATGTGTAACATGGCCATGTTTGTGTTTGTGTGTAAGCTGGTGAGAGTTTGAGCATCCAGTACTGACTTAAATCAACTTGTTTTCTCATACTGTAAAGTATAGGCTGTACAACTTTAAAATGGATGGATTTTGTTCTATCCAACAGTGGCTCTTTTGTAATACCCAAATGTTGATAGACCAATAAAAATGTTAAATGTTGAACAGCAATATCAGTGAGCTCATTTTGTGGCATTCATCTAAAGTAGGCAGCCAACAAGAAATCACTAACTCAGCCAGCTGAGGACTTGCATGCTAAGCATATGCTTTATGTACTATCTTGGTAGTAGGTCTCTATTTATCCTGATTCTTATGAAAGCTGCTCAGTGGCACATGAAGTCAAAAGAGTTTTCCCAGGATAAAATTATCCCGATCTTTCCCATATGCTTTTACATAGAGCAAATGCACCAGACCCTACATTTAACCTTACATTTACAAATAGTCATTTAGCAAAGCAACTTACAAACAAGGAAAACAATAGGTGGGTTGCACGTTACGTCACGTCTGCGCGCGGACCTTAAGTGGTGGTCAACTGGTGGCACAGCCCATTGATATCACAGTGTTTTCAGCTTCCACAATGCCTCAATTTTGTGCAGTTTTTGGCTGTTCCAATCGGTCTAACCGAGAGAAGGGAAAGGGTTACTACCGAGTACCTAAGGTAATCGTCCATAGAGGTGAAAAATGGAAAAAACTGTCCGAACAACGACGTAAAAAGTGGATAGCTAATCTTCGTTCAAAGACTAAGGGAGCTGAAACTGCTTATGCTCGTGTCTGCGGCGACCACTTTGTTAAAGGTATGTGTAAAAAAATCTAACAGCTTTGTAGTAGCCTAGCGCAGTGGAGTATTATGTTGTTAAATGTCAATACCAATGCCAACAGTAATGTAATATTAATACGGGCTACGTTTGGACTTTGCCTTGAAGGCCGCCCCAGCGCGTTGTTCGCTACTGAGTCAATGGACTGGGCTCCGACGGTCAACCTGGGTTACGAGTCCGGAGGCACAGAGCTAAAGTCATCGTCATCTGTGAGACAGATCCGTAACCTCGGGATAAGGATTGGCTCTAAGGGCTGGGTCGGTCGGGCTGGGGTGCGAAGCGGGGCTGGGCTCGAGCCGCGGCTGCGGCGGAGAGAGGAGGGCGACGGTCCGCGCGGCGCCTCGCTGCGTCGACGGGCGTGGGGGTTCTTCGCGGGGCGGTGTCGGCAGAGGGGACCGGGTACGGCGGTCGGCGGCGGCGACTCTGGACGCGCGTCGGGCCCTTCTCGCGGATCTCCCCAGCTACGGCGCCCGCCGGTGCCCCGTTCGCTTCCAGGAGCTATCTTTAGAAAAGTAATTCCGCACTTAAAGTGGGCTACCTTTAATTAAAAACATTCTGTGTCAGATCGAAAAAATGAAGTTTTGAATGGGTTTCAATGGCTCCAAGCCCAGGTTGTCCACCACTTCAAATTCGAGCGCTCCCGTGATGACGTAACTGCAACCCACCTATTAAGGTAAAGTGCGACCAGAACATGTTAGTGCAGCAATAAGTACTACTCAAGTGGAATCAAGGGAAAGAAGGGAAATAGATTTGGTACTGTTGGAAAGGAGGTACTCTCTTCAGGAGGTCTTTAAAGGTAAAGGGGGATACCCCTGATCTGGTAGCAACTGGTAGGATGTTTCACCAATGGGGAACAACAGACGAGAAAATATTTCTGATTTTTTTTGGCCTTTTTTTGACAGAGACAGCTTTAAGAGTGACAGGAATGTGGGGAGAGATAGGGAATGACATGCGGGAAATCCACAGGTCGGATTCAAACCCCGGGCTGCCACGGACAAAAAATGTCTGAGTATATTGAATCAAAGAAAGGTGTATTTATTGCTTTCAAAACTTTCAGAATCTTGCTTTAAGACCAAGCAAAATTTCCAAAGTTGTTTTTTCCTTTATTTTACTTTTGCTTAAGATGTTCTTGGAACTTAATAAACATTTATTTCTCAGCAGTGAGCAGCTTCTCCATCAGCTCTGCTTCCACTCTTTGTACAAGCCAGGCTATAGATGTCATGCATTTACCTCAGTATTGACCCGACGTACAAACTTGAAATTAATATTGACCATTTCTAACTGAAATGAAATGAGTATGCTTTAAAAAGAAAGCAGAGGTGAGATAATGCGAGAGGTATAGCATTACAGGGAGAAAGGAAAACTAAAATAGAGACAGAGATGTGGATAGATTAATAGGTTTAGAGACAGAAAAGGAGAGAAAGAGGATTGTCAGTAATGGAAGAGGGTGATACCAGCAGAGAAGGTGTCTGTACTCTCTGCCTGAGAGCGTAATCGATTTCAAGCTCCCAGGCTCTTTTGTTGCCCCTCTGACTGAATGACGGGCACTGAAATAACTCCATAGTGCAGAAAGAAATGGATCAGAGAGTAAGAAAGAGAAAGGAGCAAAGATGCTATGTATAAATACCAGAAGGGGAAAAAAAGATGGACAGAAAGGGAGGCCTAAAAAAAAAACTTTAAGAGAAACATTCAGTGCAGGGAGATGTCTTAGTTATAAAATGAAGGTGTGAGAGCAAAAACACTAAGATAGGTTAAATATGAGGCATAAAAAGTGTTTACACAGAGAGAAAGCTGATTCTTGTAGCGTTTCAAAATCAATTAATCACCACTCTCATTAGCACTGAGGCATATTTACTCAGAATGCCTGCCAACAAGTTTGATTTGGCAGGAAATCTACCGTTCTTTATGATACAAAACAGATTGTTTCACAAATCAGAAGGGTTTCTTGCATGCTCATAACTCATACCTTTTTATTCCACTGCAGTGTTTCAAAGTAACTGACTTGAATATGTGTTGGCCATTGTCAAGGGCAGTTATTAGCTCTTGGGCTTATGCCAAGGAAAGGGAGGGAGGGAAGGGACTTCTTTGTGATGGGAAATAAATGGCATCTGGGATGTATCTCTTTAAGTGTTGCTGGGGTTTCAACTGAATCCCAGCTACCACTGGGTTATCTTGTACAGTACAGTTGGTCAAAACATTTATTATGTAATAACGCCGTATTATATAATAATGTAATACATTTTCACCTCATTATGTAATAACGCTGCATTTTGTAATAAAATTCTTGAATGCAGTATGTAATAAACGTTGCCGCATTTTGTAATAAGTTGTTACATAGTGCACCATTAATTACAAAATGCGAGTGTTGCACTTTTTTATGAAGAAAATGTAATAATTTGGTCCATTATGCAATGAGCCACCAAAATGGATGTTGTAATTAGAAAGAAGATATATATATATATATATATATATATATATATATATATATATATATATATATATATATATATATATATATATATATATATATACATATATATACTATCAGAATGACATTGACTCTAAGCATACCAGCATGAGTCGTAAATATGAATTATTTTAAAAACTAGTAGGATGTTTTATTGGTTAAATTTAAATCAAATGTAACTGTATTCACAGAGAATGTTTTTGAAAGCTCATAGAGACAAAAACTGCACTAAATGAGTGCTAGTGGCACGAACATTATCGGTGCACTGAAATGTTGGAAGACATACACACATGCAATCTAGATGTTAAAGGAAAATATTATACGTGATAAAAAGCATACAAAAGACAAAAACATGGAACAGCAAATGTAACAAATTTTGCCCGTTATTGTAGTTATGGGATATGTAAAAAAAACAACAACAAAAAAAAACCTTACTATATATATGAGTAAAGTCTAGTAGTAGTCTACAGACAAGTGCTGACAACTTTTTCTCAAAACTCACTCAATACATTAAAAAAAGTTTACTGTAACTTTTTATAACAAAAACGTTATTTATTTAGCACCTTTGGAAACAAAGTTGCAAAACATCTATACAATTTGTAGTAAAGAAAAACACCATAAACCTCCAACTATGACTATGTGTATTGTTAAAAATTATTGGGAGGTGTGTTTTAATGTGGATATATGTACCGTAAAGACTCATAATGCCATACATTCGGTGGGTGTTACTGTAATTTAAAGTGCTGATAGAATGTATGCATGTGCTACTGCCAGCCGCGAGGGGGGAGATCCAAACATTTTGGCTCAGTTTAGGGGAGCAGTTTCGTGATGATGCCCTTTTGCATGATACTCATGCGTGTGCTACATATTTGCCATGTTGCTTCGTTCAATGTTAACTATCATCGTTTGCTCAATTAACCCAATTACTGTATCCTGGCTTAACACCATCAAGACCCCCTGGATATACCCCATGATGATGCCCTTCCATATGATGATGGAAATACTGAAATGCCCAACTTGCCGACACAATTGCTGTCATATATTATTCAGTGGACACTAGATGCTGACATGTCAATGCTTGGCATATTTAACACAGTTTCTAAGCTTTTTCAGGACCACAATCACAATTTCTTCCACAGATTTTCCTTCGCTGAAAGCCTTCAGCTGAAACATTACCATGACAATGACATTAGTATTATGAGGCTATATAAGGTTCTGTACCATGACCACTTCTATTCAGTCTATATATGCTTTCTTTAGGGAACAATATTAGGAATCACTCTATCAATTTTCATTGTTATGCTGACGACACCCAATTATATTTATCGATCAAGCCTGATGCAACCAATCAGTTAACTAAACTCCAAGCATGCCTTAAGGATATAAAAATTGGATGACCTATAATTTTCTGATGTTAAATTCAGACAAAACTGAAGTTCTTGTAAAGGACCCAAACACCTCAGAAACTCTCTTTCTAGAGACTTAGTTACTTTAGATGGGATCACCCTGGCCTCCAGCTCCACTGTAAAGAATCTTGGAGTTGTTTTTGATCAGGATTTGTCCTTCAATGTCCACATAAAACAAATTTCGAGGATTGCATTCTTCCACTTCCACACGTAACATCGCTAAAATCAGACGCATTGTCTCTCAAGCAGATGCAGAAAAACTAGTCCACGCATTTGTTACTTCAAGGCTGGACTATTGTAACTCTTTGTTATCAGGCTGCTCTAATAAGTCTCCAAGGACTTTACAGTTAATTCAGAATGCTGCTGCACGTGTTCTGACAGGAACCAAGATCAAAGATCACATCTCTCCCATTTTGGCTACCTGTTGAATCTAGAATAGAATTTAAACCCCTCTAGAACACTGCAATCTCAGGACGCTGGCTTCCTTGTGGTTCCTGTAGTTTCCAAAAGTAGATTGGGAGCCAGAGCTTTCAGCTATCAGGCTCCTCTTCTGTAGAACAAACTACCATTCTGGGTTCGGGAGGCAGACACAGTCAACACTTTTAAGAGTAGACCTAAGACTTTCCTTTTTGATAAAGCTTATAGTTAGGGCTGGCTCAGGTCATCCCTTAGTTATGCTGCCATAGAACTAGATCATCTGTAAACATACAGATGGTAGTCATTTTATGATTCATTGTAATTGTACAATATGTTTGTGTTGATTTGTCCTGTACACGTGACATCCATTGCACGTCTGTCCGTCCTGGGAGAGGGATCCCTCCTCTGTGGCTCTTCCTGAGGTTTCTTCCACATTTTTTCCTGTTAAAGGTTTTTGTGGGCAAGTTTTTCCTCACCCGAACCGAGGGTCTAAGGACAGAGGGTATCACTCCCTGTACAGATTGTAAAGCCCTCAGAGGCAAATGTACTTTGTGAATTTGGGCTATACAAATAAAATTTGATTTGATTTGATATAAATTAGCTGGACATGTGAGTGCTCTCTCACTGAAACTAAAAGCTATTTGGAAAGAATAACAAGTGGATGAGGGCCTGGGTTGTGGGTTATGGTTAGTGTCAAGGACATTTTTTGTAAGAAATAGTAGTCATGTTTTGTGATTTGAATTTTGAGGCTGATTTTTTTTTTTTTTTAATTATTACTTTAATACTTGTTATTTTAAGAGAAGTTTATGTTGTTGAGTGTTGAAGGGAACGTTTTTCTACTATTGCCACTAGATATCTTTTTTTTTTTTACATTACATAAACATGATTAGAGATATATATTTTTGATGTGAACGATTATTTATGCTGTGTTAGTTAGTTTCAATGATAATTTATTTCTATCCACTATAGGAAAGGACATCAATATTGCATGAAAGATTTTCTGTTCCATATTTGTTTTCGTATTTTGTCTGCTTTCTGTTTAAGTTGTGTTGCCGTCCATACAAATGAAAAAGCTGTGTTCTTGTACACAGGGATAACACAGCTTTTCAATTTAAGTTCAATGTGCTTGGAAGCAAACTACTTTACAAATTGTTGTTACTTGAAGGCTTCCGTCTGTTTCACACTGCCTCCTAATCTCTCTCCAACAGTTATATGTCTTCAGCATGTTGTTGGTATATCAACATGATGTGATAACAATACAAACTTAGACCATTTGTCCTTGAAGCATGCATGGTGTTGCTCTTGGTTTTACACACAAAGTCAAGGACCCAACAACTTCCTTCTAGGCAAACTGGGCCCTGAAAAATGAAACTATTAAATAGTTAATAATTTATTATTATAATAATTAAAAATATATAAATAATTTTAAAGAAAAAGTAATAAATATTTACTATTAACAATTAAACTAAGCCACCTGTCTTAGTGTGAAAACAAAAGAAAAGAAAAAAAGAGGAAACCCACAACATCATGGGCTGTATAGGCAACGTGCTCACACAAACACACTAAGACTCATTTTAAGCTAACAAAAACACCAGTATTGTTATCTTCAGGTGATTATACACCAATAAAAATGTAATTGATCAACAACTTGCACTGGGGCCCATCATAACTACCTTTTGACACTGCATATAATATTCGATTTCTGCCGGACAGTAGAACCCTGTAAAACAATAAATTCAAATAACAACCAAAGTCGGCTACAGATAATTAGCTGGCATTAAAGAACAATAAGTGTAATTCTGAAAAGTGTCAAGTGCTTGGGCAGTGACAGTACATACTACACCTGATACCTCTTTCAGTATAATGGTTATTACAGCTGGCAGCTATATTTACCATGGATATGGGAAGCTGAGGCTAGGTTTTCAGCATTCTAGACAAAAGATGAATTAGGCATTTGGGAATATTATGGCCTAATGAGAAATATAGGCTATAGGCTAGGCTATACTGGTTATACATAATTGATTATGATAAGTAGGCTAGCTTCATTTCTGGGGCAACAGAGACTTTCAGCATAAAGGTGGATGAAACTGATGATGTAGCGACAAATATGTAGCACACGCAAATTAGTGAAACTAATGTGGTATAAAATCATCAGTGATGTGCTATATTAGTAGATCAGATGATCACCTACATTCACATAAATTGTATGCCTCTGCTACCTATCACCAAATCTGTTAAATGAATGAATCTATACAGTTTTTTAATTCTAATTATTAATTCTATTCTATTCTAGATTCTTAAATCTTAGAATTAAAAGTGTATACATGCATGTCCCTTAAACTGATCCAGTTGTGAATATAACTTCACACACTATAGGACAAAGTGCTGCTCAGCTCTGATCTAGAGATTGCTCAAATTTGACATAATGTGTCTTGTCTTTTGAGATTTATGTTATCTTTGATGCAAAAAGGCATCCCCTAAACTTGTGCATATATGCAAAGTGTGACAATTGCAGAGTAGTCATTTATTTCAATTTCTTTTGTGTTTTTCATAAGATTCATGGCCACTGTAGTTTCTCCTCCATGCTTTAACAGTGAAGAGGAGGTGTCAGGTTTTTAGTTGGCTGCCATCTAAAACTTCACCATTAGATAACACTAAATTCTACACTCTGAATCTTTAAGACATCTTAAGCTATTCATCTGGTTTGTAAACTACCTAAAACTAACTTTTCTGAAAACCTTTTAGAAAAGTGTTTTAAATTTCAGAAATCAACTGATACGATTTTAGAAAGACGACAGTACTTGGATCACAGTCTGAAGTTTGACCCTTCAGACAGGTGTGAAAGCTTAAAGGCTGCCTCTGCACCAAAGAGAGGGATGTGGTTATGATAGAATTTTCACAGCTCCACATGTTATCTCCTCACTTAAAATTGCTTCCTGTGATGCCCGTCTTTTTGTGTTACATGCTTTCCAAATACAACCATAGCAGGGTCAGGCAGTTTCAAGTCATGGTTTACTAAGAAGGGCACGACCATGTGGAAACTCAAGATGCAGACACATGGGAAGAGAAACAGAGATTAATACTGCCTGGTCAAAAGCCAGCTCAACAAGGCTGTCAGGGTGAAGAGCCAGTTTGCCAACAATGACTCAGGCTCAGCGTGGATGGCCAGCGGCCAACACAATCACAGGCTACAAGGAACGAGCCTTCCTAGAATACCCCTTCTTCCTTTAGACATGTCAACAACCACAAAGCCTTTTCATTTCCAGGCACACTACACCTCTTATACTGAGTGCAACATTTTAACAGCCATCATTTTTCACTACTTTTTGAGATATTCATGAATTTTCGAGACAGTATAATTACTGTAAAGCACATCTGGAAGCTGAAACATTCATTTTCACATTGTGTGTCGGTAATTTGTTGAGAAAACTGCTGCATTGTTTCAGAGCAAAATGATAAATTGGGCATATGGCACGAAACAGGGAGAAAGTGGCATTTTTCCAGTTAAAGATTCATTTTTCCAACTGGTTTGCAATGACAGATGTTGGAATAAGTAATAGAAGCACAATTTGAAGTCGAAGTTGTGGAAAAAACGTATTTGGACCAATGCCTGGTCTAAACAGGAAACTAACAATGCACCAAATGGTTTCATTTGTCTTGATCGTCATCTCATTTGTTGACAGCTCCAACACTGCTGCATCAACATTTCAGCCTTTTATGCCTATTACATTCACAATGGGCGATTGCACAATGCACCAGTTATGACCGGTGCCAGCATTGAAGAGAATGCAGAAAGCATTGTGCGCGTGACCTTCATGTAGCAAGCTGGAATGTAAGGGGGTATAGAGGTCGCAGTGGTTAAAAAGCCGTCAGACTTTCATGCTGGAGACCAGAGTTCGCATCCCATCACAAACGTCACATTACATGTTGGTAACCATTGTCCTTTCCACATGCTTTCCACGTCCACATACAGCTGCAGAGTTTTACGGTCATGGAGGCATGGACATGGTTCCATTTGTGATACACTTGCACTCAACACCTTACACAAGCATGTGATTTTCCTTCAGACAGCTGTGGGGCATTTACCATGACAAGCAGTTGTATGACAAGGTGTTCGTAACTAAAGAACCGTATCACCAGCGGTAGGAGAATTAGTTAGATCTTTCGGAAGAAGAGTCTCCAGCCATGCTAGCAGTTCTATGTGGCTGTACCTAAAACAACAAACAGGAGATTATTAAATGTACAGTCAATACTCGTGCCCAACTGACTGACTGGCCCAATAAACTGTCTTGCCTGCCATCAGCTTAGTGAGTGCTGATAAGCTCAGCCCATGGTCCCATCCCAAGCTGAGATTGGACAGTTGATGGTATTTTCTTTTTTTCATTTTTGGCATGGACACTGCATCAGCATTTCCTGGTGAACCAGAAGCTATGTGTTGACGCCCAGGGCACTGGGCTACACAACCTTCTGGAGCAGCGTTGGTTTCGCTCTCCTCCTCCATCCAGAAAGTAGCCGGGGCAGCACGACGAATCAGGATCGTAGGGAGGGATTTGAACACCCTCCCCCAGTGTTCGACTGTGCCCTCCCCCTCCCTGAATCACAACAGTAATGGCGGCGTGCGAGGAGTCATCATGCGTTGGGATGGAAGCGGCAATTTCAGCGGTGTTATTTGTATTTGTGTCTTTCTGGAAAATCTTCCTGCAGTGTGAAAGGACACCTTGTATCCTGAGATTGTCCCTGCAAAGACGACATCGGTCATTGACAGCCATTGTTGTTCTCTGCAGAGGAATACCAGAGGAACTTTGGCGGCGCTTACGTGGCGACACGTCCTACGTCACAAAGCTTCAACGTGAGTGGTCGAAGTGTCATGTCATTCATATGAGGTTGCTCCAACCACGTGCAAGCATTTTTTGACTAAACCACGCCTGCGGAGAGGCGTGAAAGGGCAGTGTACCAGTAGCCTGTTCTTTACAGGCTACTGGTTCACCAGGATAGCATCAGCAGCCCCAAAATGCTTCCTCTTCCATATCTCCATGAGCTCTCACACACATCAATGAGATAAATCTGAACATTATAATCAACTGAAAAAACAATATCAGGACAATCACCTTAAAAGCAGCCTTCCTATTGACATTGGCGTATTTGCAAGTGAACTAGACTGTTACCTTGCTGCACTAACATTCAGAAAATATACCAGAAGAAATCTATATGGAGGAAAATATTTACTGCACTGCTGCTACCAAAAAATGTTTTTATGTGATGTGTACAGCTGCTTCTCCTGATGGTCCTGGGAAGAGTAGCTCCCTCTGATGTGGTTTCTCTGTAATCACCCCCACCAGGCTTTAAGGATGGACCCCTGAGGCAGCTCGAGAAGCTCAAAGCCCGCTTCAGTGCAACAAACCTGGAGGCCTTCAGATGTGGGGTAATAGTATTTTTACACTTCCAGACACTGATTTGACAAATCAAATGTGCAGACAGATGGTCGGAGTGATGTCTATATGCCAATGCTTGCCCTGAAATCAAACAGCAGGAAGGAAGGCCTGTTTTCCAGTGGTGATTATTTCTCTTTACAATTTATTTCTCACATGTTTCTAATCTTTCCTGGCTAGTGGATAAAAGTGTAAACATAAAAAGTCGATACACAAATACAGTAAGTGGGTGCAAATGGATTCACATTTGTCTGCGCCAGCACAGACTGAAAAATTTCCAGCTTGTTATCACCCCAATGAGAACAAAACATTTTGCACTTTCATAACAAATGTAGACAAGTGGGAAAACAAGAGGACCACGTCGCATGGAGGGCAGAAGTCAATCCCAGCTGGCATCAGGTGAGACGTGGGGTGACTCAAAGAGAAACATTCACCCCCAGTCACACCTATGGCAATTTACAGTTAGCCAGAGCACCCGGTGAGAACCCACACAGACATGTTGAAAATATGTAAACCTAATATAGAAAGGTCCCACTTTCAGTCTATGTAAACACCAAATCCAGAGTTATGTTATAGTAGCTACAATATGCTTTAATATGTGGTCTGCTGGAAAGTACATCCTTATTGCTATCCATATATATTAAATGGGGTAAGTTATACTGTTTGTTTGAATTTTAATCTCACAAAAAGGCTTAGATGCTTACAATGTATCATTCCAGAATATAATGTAAAAATATACAACAGAGAAAAGGTTCAAATAACACTACAACACTTCCAATGTCCAAGTCCTGTTGTAAATCGGTCCAAAATGTTCTGCAGTGAAATAAAATGGTCTATATAACGCTCTGATAACTACATCATTCTAGAGCACATAACAGAAGTGTCAGCAAGATGAAGGAGAAGATAATGGCAATAGAATATGGAATGAAAAGGACCAGAGGATGACAGAAGAGAATACATAGAAAAAGTAAACATGAAAAAAGTCAAGAAGATAAACCTTTGGAGGGAAAAGAAAAAATAGATGAGAAAAGAAGAAACTCATCTCAGACGTGCACTGTTTAAAAAAAGACCTACTGCTGAAAGCATAACACTCACAATATATTGTAATCCACGTAGAAGTAATTTAATGATTTTACTTTATTTGCTTATAAGAACATAGTCTACACACGGACCACATTTTTCCCATTATGTGAAAATCAATTAAGAACACAATCCACTTCTATGTATTATATATCAGTTTAATATAACCAAGCCATACTCTCTCTGTCTGACTTGGCACATTTTTATCCCCAGTGGGCTGGAAATGTAATATATTTTTCTTCAGCATGGAAGGAAAACAAACCATCTGATGCATGTTGCTTCAAACTTTCTACATTTTCAACACTTGTACCTACAACTTCCTCTGACTCCTTAGCCACAGAGATCCACACAACCCTTTTCCTGGGACCTATACATTCAAAGATTATAACACAAAAGACATGCACAAATGCATACAGAATCAAGTTTTTTCACTTGATCAATACATTATTATTATTATTATTATTATTATTATTATTATTATTATTATTATTATTATTATTATTATAATTATTATTAATCATAATAATAATAATAATAATAATATTATTATTATGTTGTTGTTGTTTACGCTTGGTCTTGAGGCAAAGTAAATCACGTCCTGTGCATTAATGTCGACCGATGACATGAGGTTCAAAACACTGCTACACTGAGAAATACAGTTATTTGGAGCAGATGGGCTTAATCAGGATATCCATTTGAATTTGCATGAGTCATTCATTTGTGGAAAAATTAAGGACTACATCTTTAAACTCCAAATGTAGAAACACAAAATTAAACACGTGATGTTAAAATTGAAGTGAAAAAGATATCAATGCTAAAAAAGGGCCCAAGAGCAGTTTTCTATAAATGAGGCGGATGGAAGAAAAACAAGTAAAAGCGAGGTAAATCTAAAGGAGATGCTCCTCAGGTCGTTTAGCAACTCCACACTCTCAACCAATGTTCCAACAGCTCCTAGCTCATCATCTTCTTCAGCATCTTCTTGGCAAATCACAAAAATCCCCATGGTGGTCTGTGCAATCTCTCTTAGCTTCCTCATTGTTGACATTCTAATGGTAAAAAAAAAAAAAAAGTTGGTTGATTTCAAAACAATCACTATCCACATTAAAACTGGTTAGTTTCTGAATCCCACTGCGTGAATAGTGTTGTCTAGCTCTGGAAAAGTTCAGTCCACAGACATTAAAAAATATATAGGGGCACTTTGTTCGCTCTTTCTGTCTTGTGATATATGCCCCGTCCTCCCTCTTTAAATATCCACTCTTATATTCAGCCTCTGTATGCAGTAACCTTTTACATTCAGCTCTTGTATTACGGCTTTGTAATCTCTGTTGGTATTCAGCACTCGTCTGTCTCTCTAAAGCCTAAGTTCCTCTTTCTACTCTATTGCCCAGTCTGTTTACAAAGGGGAGGCGTAGCATATGTTTTCATCTGGAGGCAGGACAAATTAAGTCCTATCTGGCCCAGCCACGCTTGCAGGGAACTGAGGAGAAAGAGGGGGAGAGTGTGTGTGTGTGTGCGTCTGTGTGTGTGAGAAAAAATAACAGCATAAAGATATAGCAAAAAGATATAGCAAGAGAGAGGTGTGTATGTGTGAACAAAAGGTGAATTGTTTGTGAGATAAAATATGAGTGTAAGGTAGTGTGTGTGTGTGTGTGTGTGTGTGTGTGTGTGTGCGTGTGAGAAAGAATGATATAGTTTTCCATATGCGCTGTACAGCGGGGTTCATTGGTTTAATGGACCTTGGTAGTGAATTAAACAGTTGGAAGCTTTGTTTACACATGCAGACTGAAGTGCTGAGGGTCAGCAACGTGAGTGTCAGCTCTAAATGAGTGAAACAAAGTTGTTGTTTTGTCTTTTGTCATTTTTTTTCACTTACTAAAATTAAAAGTTTCTACCTGGAGTCGTAAGATCGATTAAAGGTCTTGCATTTGGCTCAAGAAATGGACAGGTAGGCTCTTGAGTGAAATAAAACTTCTGCTGCTTATGTAGTCTGTTGTGGTGCGCACAGAATAAGAACCACTGCAGGGAGGTTATGCGGGGGCTTTGGTTTTAAATTAAGGAAAGTAATAGTAGAAAAGCTTGCAATGCGGTTCACTGCTTGGAATTAAGATGTAAAATACAGTATGTATGAAGTTGGACTTCTTGAATTGGGGTGCAATCATGGTATGTAAAGTGCCATAAAAGTGGTCTGTAAAGCTGCGAGTATGAATAATAAGCAGGGCACCTCTGGGGTGCTGTAGCAAACATTGTGTTAACTACCTGAATGATTACAGCTTGTTTTGAGACAAAAACTCCAGAATGCGTGATCAGCTGGAGGGTAGAAAACATGTCACAACAATGTCACGATGGCTTAATTATCAGTATAAAAATGAATTGGAAACCAGTCAAAATAGTGTTTAAAGGTGAATTTGTATGCAGCACCCCTCCTTACATTTTAATGAGGTTTCAGCACATGACTGTCTTAGTCTGTCAGCTCTGCCTGACTAACAAATGGAATTCCAGTTAGTATCAATTATTGCATTGTATCATTGTGTGCTATAATTCAGGTTATTCAGCAGTGTGTGGAGGTGGAGGGGTAAGTAATATAGTAATATATGTTGCAGTGGTTTAGAGGGAAATAATTTGAAGCAAATTTGCACACTTAATTACCGTATTTTCCGCACTATAAGGCGCACCTAAAAGCCTTCAATTTTCTCAAATGCAAAGGTAAATCAAACCGTCTATAGTATGCTCAGATGCTAGAGTGATCATCAAGCTGGGAAAAAATGTACACGACATTACGTTATCATCTTCTTTGAGTATCAAGATTAGTTTCTGCCAACTCATCTATACACATTTCCACTAATATGAAATATATCTAATGTGTATCATCATAGGCTACGAACTTTTCAATTCAGATAAATAAAGAGAACACGTGTTACAGAGTTCATATGTAGTCTCTAATTAGCTGAACTGACATACACAAAACAAGTTTGTGGAAATGTCTGGACACAACAACACCCACCACAGCAAACATGAAGTAAGTGGTTAAAAGACAAGGTTGTTAGCAACAGACAGGTCATCAGCAAAGCAAACAAGTCCAAAAATAGAGCAGGCAGGCAAACAGAACTTGGCAGAAATCATATACTAACAGGCAGGAAAACACAATAAAGACTCAAGGATTATGACTAATGGGGCACAGCAGATGGTTGCAGAAGGCCAGTGATGGTGGGCAGGTACTATAATTAAGTGGCTGATCAGAAACAAGCTAAGGGATGACTGCTGGATAGATAAACAATGACAGGGTCTAAATAGGACAGGTTTAAAGTGGGAGGAAAGTAAAATGTGATACTGTTGATATAACAATGGTCCAAAGGTTTTAATATGCATCACTTAAGGCGAACAAATAAATCTGATTTAAACAGTTCATAGGTTTAGGAATGTGCAGGAGAGGGGAAGCAGTGGTGGACATGGAAGTCTGGAAGGGTGAGCTGGCGTTTTATGGAGGCTAACAGCCTTCAGTTCACATTAGTGCAATCTAACTTTGGATTACTCATGCAAAAAGCGTCTTCAGCACTCAGTGTGTTGCTTTGTTCTTCTGGTTGTCTGGTTTGGGCTGTTTGAATCTGAACTCTGACATCAAACATCGGCTGTGGGACAAGATATCAATTACTATGACAAGAGTTGGTACACACACGGGATGCTGCGATGTGTTGATACCAGAATCACGGATTGATCCAGGTCTACAATCACACGCTTTGCAATTATGACATGCTCCTCTTTCCCCTTTCTGTTCAAGTATTTCCCCCTTCTATCCCAAGGGTTGTGTGAGTGTACGGACATGCATGCCGTCTAGTAGCGTTCCAATTATTGGCTTTTCTGAGAAAAACAAAACTGGTTCAGGACGCTGGAGACTGCTCACAGAACATGAATTCATTTTTTAGACTCCCATGTGTAGCGACTACCAAAACAAAACACATGCTTCGACGAATACAGAACCTGTTCTACATTGTAACTGAGGCGGCACAGGTGGTCAACGTAAACTTAAACTTGATATCCATGCTGGACATGTTGCTGTGGTGTACACAATGAAAAATGGATGACTTTGAGATTAAATGACAAACTGATCTCTGACTTTGTTGCTTCAGAGTCGCTGAACTAAAACTCAGTAAGAGATGTCGACTGACTCAGAATATGCTCAAACTATATGAAGTTACTGCTTAACCTAACTGTCATGTTCTTCATCACATTCAGACGCCATGAGGAGGTGAAGCTTCTGCTCAGGTAACTGCACTGATAATTGATTATATACATATTTATCTTCTAAGGTTCGTCCAGGTCATCTTTCTCTGACAGAAATAAAGTTTGACTTCACTTTCTGAATGTATGTGTTTGACTTTTGTTTGACATAGTTCATGGTTCAAACCATTATACCTGGAACTATTTAGCCATCGGTGGAAACCAATGTTACTGGACTTCCTGTGAAGCTAACAGATATCCCAAAAAAATGGATATCTAGATCAGTGTTTCTCAAACTTTTTCAGACCAAGGACCACTTTGTCAAAAAAAAAATTTTTCAGGGACCACCTGACCCCGTCTTCAGCCACCTATCCATCATTGTTTCCCATCCTCTCCGTGCCTTGTTTTAGTTAAAGTTCACAGCTTTTGCTGCTCTTTTCCTTGCTTTCTTTTCCTTACTTACTGACGTGACAGCGGAATGATTTTGTCTATAGGAGACGCCGTGGTTGCTTAAGCAACAATTTGGGCACTGCTAATTCAGATTTATCTTCATATATCCATTATACATATTTTTAAAAAATATTTGTCTGCATTTTTGTTCAGAGAACAAATCCGCTTTACACTTCAAATAATGTTAGGTAGGACTAGGGCTGATATGGCCTGTAACCAATATCTCGATATTTTTAAGCTATATCGCGATACACGATATATATTTCGATATTTTTGTTGTTGTTGTTTTGTATTGTTTATTTCTAATAAATATTGTCATTATTTCCATGATAGCATTGTAATTGCTCAGAATCAACGTAGAACAGTAGATTTACACTTGCTGTGAGACACACCTCTTTTATAGCATTTTAACACTTGTCATATTTTTTATGAATTTTTAATACATTTCATGATGTAAATATGAGCTTTAAAGCTCAATAGCTTCCAGGTCCTGTGACCTATTGGCTCAAAATCAATGTAGAACAGTCGAGCTACACCTGCTATATGACACACACTCTTTTTTATAGCATTTTAACACTTGTCATATTTTTTATGAATTTTTAATATATTTCATAATGTACATATGAGCATTGAAGCAGTGCAGAATCATACTTGGCATATGAGACACTTTTTAAAATCAAATTTTAACCATTCTTCACATTTTATAAATAAACGTTTAATACATTTAACACCCACGTTTTATTTTGAAAACCGAAAGTGTCCACACGCTGCAGTAAGCTAGCGCTGACTTTCCAGTTTTTTAAAAGTGTTTGCCATAAAGTCGGCAATAAGGGCGCACTTGAAAATATTGGAGCAGCTGACGTGACCACGCGAAAACGAGAGACGGCGTGACCGCAGCTGTTTTTCTTCAGAACCAAGTCGTCCGTCTCCATCTTCTCACTTGGACTCTTGGCTTCACCTCTCCTCACTTGATACAGAAAGTACGCATGCGCGCAGGGGATGTTTCTGGGTGGGCGGGGCAGTGTGCTGCGTGCTGTGAGCAGCAGGAGTGAGTGACAGGCGAATCCCCGGAGAATTAAATGCAGACGGCTTAAAACATTTACGTGACAAGTACTCGATGGTCGCGATATAGTCATTTCATACATCTCACGTAGAACAAGCCGCGATATATCGAGTATCCCTAGGTAGGACTCCACAAACTTGTGTGGGAAATTCGAATATTTTAAGAGATCCTCTCACGGACCACTTGAGGTCGCTCGCGGACCACTAGTGGTCCGCGGACCACACTTTGAGTAACACTGATCTAGATCAAGACTTCTTTTGCAGTTTGATAAGCAACTGGATACTTAAAATTGATATGAGACACATTTCTGCTCATCTTTATAAGTAAATATTTGCGTATGAGTGCAGATAACTTTTAAACAATAAATAGTTAATAAAAATGACAGCAGTTATGATCCGACACATTCTATGAACACAGAAAGATACTGTCAAAAATGTTTAAGCAAAAGAGATCACAATGAATCATCTCTAGGTTTTCTTAAATATTAGGTTTAAATATGCAAATGTACCATTTTGTAATTAAAATGTACATGTGACACAATTTGTTGTCATATTGAACAAAATTTGAATCATTTTTTCCTACCCTATAAATCAGAAGATACTGTCAAAATCTAATTTTCCATTGGCATACATAAATCAGACACTGAAGGATGAACCAACCCCTGTATAAACCTTCAAAGAGTCTGAAGGAAAAAATAAAAGCTCATCTTGTGTAGCCTTTAATATTTTATATATTTATCAAGACACTACAGATTCCCTGTAATTGTATGTTTGAATATGCAAATGAGGCATTACTATCCACCAATCAGTCAGTTGCTGAATAAAACCCCAGCTTAACCTTTCAGTCTCCCTCGTGGTGTTTTTTGCTCTTCTGAGATTTTGACCTTTTTGCCTACGTTATCCCACTGCCACAACTAGTTCTGTTTGTTTCCATGGCTGCATGATTCCTGTCACCACCAGCCATGCACTGCCCCAGACACCCTGTCACCAACAACCCATCTGCACTGCAGAACGAGATTTAGTCTCCGGTTGTTACCGTCCTCTTTAACAATTATCCAATGCCAACTTTTCATGAAATAAAACCTGAAACACATGAATGTGTATTTTAGGAATTTGTCTTCACACTAATCTGAATGGAGAAACATTAAAACAAAAATCTAACATCGACCAGCACAGGAAAAATCAACATAGGTTACTAAGGTATCAGGCAGAATCGACCCAACACATTTACTGCAGAGAGCGGTTCAAATCAGAGTAAAAGATTGAGAACTGCATTGATTCCAGTAGTTGTTCCGAGAAGCTGTGAAGTCCACGGTGGACACAGATTACTAAAAACAATGTTTTTAATCTCTTGAAAAAAACACCTTCAGGATAATAAAAATAAGATAAATCTTTCTCTAATTCTCCCTTTGTGTAAAAACTTCTCTCTCTCTCTCTCTCTCTCTCTCTCTCTCTCTCTCTCTCTCTCTCTCTCTCTCTCTCTCTCTCTCTCTCTGTCTCTCTCTCTCTGTCTCTCTCTCTCTCTCTCTGTGTCTCTCTCTGTGTCTCTCTCTCTCTCTCTCTCTCTCTCTCTCTCTCTCTCTCTCTCTCTCTCTGTCACTACTGGCATGGCTATTAATTTTAATATGATTGGAAATTTCCCTTAAAAACTCCAGGGACTCTTTCAGCCAGACCGGCTTGCGAACAAGAGATGAAACTTCAACTAGTTTCAACACTCCAGACACTTGAACATCGACAGCGCTGTCACCGCTCATAAGGCCCGATATATCCGACCACACAGTCATCCAATCTTTCTTAAAATCAGGATCAAAAGCAATCAAGTCGTCCTTTCTCCCTGCCTCCCTCCCCAACGCCAAACCCTCCCTTTTTTAAATTGTATTTCAAGCGAGTCAAATTAGTGTCAAAATAAGTAGGAAGCTCTGATGAAATGTTAGGTAAGGCCTGGCAGAAAATTCAAGAGCCATGATTATTTTGAACCTCGCCAGACACTTTGAAAGGAGTCCAAATGAGAAACATCACGGTGCTTTCGCTAATTTGAATGCAAAATAAGCAACGCTGCCGACACTCAAAACCACAAATTGAAAGAGATTTGCAGCATTTTGAAATCTGACAGTTGAGTGACGCCGGTATAAATAACCACATATTTGCTAACAAACTGTGCAACGCCATGGCCCAGTGTACCGATTGTTCACTTTTGGACACTTTTGGTCAGCGGTTGGAGCCCATCTTATACTCCCTTTGGCAGCTTTTCATTTTCTTTTGTGTACTGAACCTTTTACATGCTTCTCTTTGCGCCCAATAAATTTTCATGACTCTTAAATGTGCAGCCAAGCTGGCAATTCAAGCAGTTATTGATTAAAAGTGATAAACTATCTCTCATAAAAGCAGATGCGAGTTATTTATGGCTGCATGTAGCCTCAGCTGGACAGGCTACAGAGGAGTTTAGCTCAGCTGTCATGCTGTGTTACAATAGACTGCTACGTTTTGCTCTCTGATTCAGCACTTTCACGCAGTGCTTCTGTAGCTGCAGTCATACACAAAGCCTCCAACATGTTTATTGCCTTCCACTGCAGAAATGCCCATCTTGTCTGTAATTTAGTTAGACAGCTATAACATTTGAAGTACTACATCTGAAATCTTGGTACAAATCAGGCAACATTAATAACAAAAATAAATAAATAATAAAACCAATGAAAGTGGAGTTGCATTTGATTCTACAGAATGACGGTACTGGGTCTTCACAGATCACTCTTCTAGATCATGCATGTGAATTAAAGTCAGTGGGAAAAGCAGAATGTCTCAACTGACTGGCTTGTGATATGAATGTAAAAGTGGAAACATCAAATTCCAATTCTTTTCATTACTATGCTGAAGTCAGCTGTTGGTGTGATGTGCAATCCATCATATTCGAGGAGTGTGCAAAGTAGTCAGACATACTATAGACTACACAGATTGATTTGAGCCATGCATGATTTGGCTTGGCTGCAGGATACGATTGTTGGTTTGTTTATTGGTCGGTTTTCCATTTTGGTTTAATGGACAGAGTATCATGGTTACTTGTTATTCAACAATGAGGTGTTACACACAAAAAGTTAAAGTTGTAGTCCCGTCATGTGGAATGTGATGCAACAGCCAGAGGAAAGAAGTTGTCCAATCTATCTATCTATCTATCTATCTATCTATCTATCTATCTATCTATCTATCTATCTATCTATCTATCTATCTATCTATCTATCTATCTATCTATCTATCTATCTATCTATCTATCTATCTATCTATCTATCTATCTACATTCAAATTCAGACACAGATATCTCTACCTTCTTTTAGTGTGAAAGGGATAGGAATTAAATAAGTAGCAGACTTAATGACTTCAGTGAGTAAAGAATCATCTGTCCCTGGTCCTAATGTTTCGATTAAAAAGAGTGGTTAATTACGAGTGAAACGACTAGCTATGGGGTCCATGAAAAAAAGAGTAAGAGTGAATTCTAGAAAGAAAGATAAACCTCTGACAGAACTTTCATCAGTTGTCCCTGAGTTTTTCTAAAAGAACAAAGGATAGCTCTTCTCCTTTATCCTTTTGGGCTCTGCAAAGGCACCTCAGTAGATTGATAGCAATGTTCTGTCCTTCTGTCCTGGGCTTTGCACAAACCTAACAAAATGTTTCCAGTCAGGATGCTTTCTATTGCTCCTCTGTGAAAGTTAATAAGAACTTGGCATAGGAGTTTTGTTTTCCAAAATTTTTAGGAAGCTTTCTTTACCAGAGCAGAGATATAAGATGACCATGACAGGTTTGCCTTCACCTAAAAATTTTCAGCTGCTATTAATTCTGATATGAATTCTCTGCATTGTTTGTAACCCGGCAAATGATGCTGATGAGTTCTGAGTGAAATATAAACAAATGTTCGGCATAGCACGCAAAATAGCTAACTTCACTCTTTGACTCGTTTTAATTACATCCTTTTATACAGTATATTCTGCAGATATGTCTAAATATTCATTCAATAGGTTCAGTAACCAATCATCTCTTCCTCCAGGCAGAATTTGATAACGCCGATTAAAGTTGAATTAAAACCACTTGGTTACAGTCAGGGGAAGATCACACTTATGGTTTAAAAAGCCAACAATAATTCTTTACAATGGAAATAAATCGTGTGCTGCAAAATCATCCATGCATGTAAAATGTGGCTTTTTCTTTGCTACAGGATTGAGTAAATCTCACAGCAGTCTTGCATTCTAATGTCAGTGTACTTTCATTTTTAGTTTCCTAGACATGTGATGAATGACGTGACAATGTTCACTTCTGAAATAATGTTATATGACATAGCAAAATAGCTATATGACATATATATGACATAGCAAAATAGCAAAAGTGTGTGTGTGTGTGTGTGTGTGTGTGTGTGTGTGTGTGTGTGTGTGTGTGTGTGTGTGTGTGTGTGTGTGTGTGTGTGTGTGTGTGTGTGTGTGTGTGTGTGTGTGTGTGTGTGTGTGTGTGTGTGTGTGTGTGTGTGTGTGTGTGTGTGTGTGTGTGTGTGTGTGCATTTGAGGGATGAGGCATAAAAAGACTGGAGTGAGTTGGAGGCCACCTGGGAAGGCAATGCACAGGAGATATCACACACACGGACAGACAGAGACACGGCATTCTACTTCCCAGGTGGTCACAGAGTTCCTCTCTAACTCAGAGAGAGAGAGTGTGTGTGTGTGTCTGTGCTGTCACTCACTCTGTCTCTCTCTCTCACACACACACACACACTCAATAGAAACAAGCACACTGTGTCACCCATACAAAATGTTAACACTTCTATTTTCATTGCCAGACTATCCCCCAACTCACCCAGCAACACCACTAAAGAAGAACAGTCAGCTGGCTGGCTGTAAAAAAAAAAAAAAAGACACGGGCTGAGGTCAAAGTATCATGTATTGATTAAGAAGGAGGTATAGATCTTATCACGGCTAATACTGGCTCAAAAGTGGGCTGCGTGAGAATTGAGTGTTTGCTGATACCATTCATCTATGTAACTGCTGAGCCGGCTGTTTCAGGCTATTGGGGTGAGACGTCTCATTGTCCTATTCTGGTTGAGACAGATAATGAGATTTTTTTTTTTTTTTAATCCTTAAGGAGTCTTTGAATATCATCAATAACGGCTTTAGCAGTCTTTAGACGGAGCATCTGCCATGCAACACTGTGAAATTAATCTGACGAGCACTCTGTAGACTTGAGATTTTGCCTCTCTGACTGCTAAACTCTAATGAAAGCTGCAGTGTTGACAGTACGAGATGGATGGCAGTTCTCTGTGACTCTGGGGATATGTGATATTCTTAGTGTAAACTGTATATCAAGCACTTGTGGACCTGAGTGAATTACTGAAAGTGAGGAGAGGACCTGAAGCATCAGAGCGAGCTGCTGTCAGTCTGACTTTTTGCTGAACAGGCTTAAAACTACAATAAGTCATGAGTAAACAGAGAATTACCGACTTTAGATTTTTAGTTGCCTAATCAGAACCTTAATTTTTCATAATAATTTGTGTTCTAGCCACCACTACCCATGGCCATTTCTCTATTCCTGCTTTTCTGTCTTCATTTTTTCCCCTTACTTTTCTTTTTTTGAGGCCCTCATCAAAAGACACATGCTTGCTCTCTCTCCCACACACACACACACACACACACACACACACACACACACACACACACACACACACACACACACACACACACACACACACACACAGTCGGGGGCATTTCAAATTTCATGTTAATTACACATCAGTTCCTTTAGCTGAGCCTCAGGTGCTCGACATGTAGTCGATGTGCATTTGAATGTGTGTGTGTGTGTGTGTATGTGTGTTTGACTGTGTGCATTTGTAATGTCAATAGTAAAACTGAACCCCCGAGCCAATTAAAAGCTGCTACATCAGCAGCAGCAGCAGAGCTCCCCTGCCTGTTTGAACAGTGTAGGGTAATAAGCACTGCACACCCATGAGTTCTACCCCTGCCTCCTGCTACTGTGTCAATATGGAAGAATTATCCTGTCTTTATTCAAGAGCGTAGATTTTCAGTTTGGGAGCACGATTTCTCCTTCTTGTGCTCAGATTTATTCTCCTCTTGCTCACGTTTTGTGCTCGCACTCTTGCTTTCTTTCAAAATGTGTGCTGGAACTCAAAAATCACATGCTTGTGCTCACATTTCTTCTTCTTGGACACAAACATTTTGCTCGTATTCGAATATGTCCTGTGCACCAGATCTAAAGTCTGCGCTCTCAAATCTGGAGGAGGTGACTAGGTGTCTCTCGGCCCTGCAACAGGATTTCAAATTGGGGGGCATGCAGGATTAGGTTTTAGACTAAAATGTCAGATTTCCTGAATCCTTAAAATGAAATGATTTCTTGCATTTACTTGTCCCTGGATATTCTCTTCTCTCAGAGGTCTTTCACTGCAGTTTACTTTGTTTTGTCTATGCTCTGCCGCACTGGACACTCCAAGGACACACCGCTGTGTAAACAACAGCTCACCATGAACAAAAGAACATCATATCAATTTGGCAAGGCTGACTCCACATATTGTAATCAATGCCCCCTCCACTCATCTCTATTCCTGTAATGTGATCTAACAAAAAAAGACACCTCATGTAAAGCAATCCACTGTAGAATGTCGTATGTGTTTGTGATTGTCATTTTTCTTCAGAAATGGTTGGCGGGAGCAAGATAGCTGGCGGCCTTAACACAACTTCCCTTCGAGGATTAATAAAGTATATCTAATCTAATCTAATCTAAAGTCTGCGCTCGCAAGTCTAATGTGCTCACACTCAGAACTAGCACGTCCTCTCAGGTTGAGGCGTCTGCTCAGACTGAACGATGTCCCTCCCTGTGCTTAAAACAGTGTGTTTCAGCCAATACCGAGACAGCTAGAGTGTGGATCAATCTTGGGTGTGTTCCTTTGCCCTTTTTGAGCGCTCCGTAGGGGCGGGTATATGGTCTGATTGTAAAACTGCTTATTTCTTAGAATACACCAATTTACCCTATTAGCCAGCTGTTTGAATCGTCACCTAGATAGATAGATATATACAGGGAGATAGGTATATACATCAAGTTGGCAGTGTTCATTTGTGCAAAGTAGGGAGAAATGTGAGGTGACTGTAGATTGTAGATTATGACCTAGCTGTTGTTATACAGTGTAATAGCATGTGGCAGGAAAGATTTTCTGTATCTGTCCCTTCGACAGCGGAGCTGTAGCAGCCTGTGGGAGAAGCTGCTCTGCTGTCTGTCCACTGTGTGGTGGAGAGGGTGCTGTTCATTGTCCATGATGGATAACAGTTTATTCAGCGTCCTCCTCTCCACCACAGTCTTGAGGGACTCCAGTGGCAACAACAGACTGGTAGAAGATCTCCAACATCTTGCTGCACACGTTGAAGGATCTCAGCTTCCTCAGGAAGTAGAGTCTGCTCGTCCCCTTCTTGTACACAGCCTCTGTGTTAGATTTCCAGTCCAGTCTGTTATCGATCACCACTCCGAGGTATTTGTAGTCCTCTACCTCCTCCACCACCTCCCCTCTGATCCTTAGTGGCTGTGAAGGCGTTTTCTTCCTCCTGAAGTCGACCACCATCTCTCTGGTCTTGTTAATGTTCAGCCTCAGGTGGTTCTGGTCGGACCAGTCTACAAATCTGTCTATCAGTGTCCTGTACTCCCCCTCCTCTCCATCTCCTATACACCCGACAACAGCTGAGTCATCAGAGAACTTCTGCAGGTGACATGACTCAGAGTTGTACTTAAAGTCGGTGGTGTATAAGGTGAAGAGGAAGGGAGAAAGCACAGTCCAGTGGAGTTCCTGTATCACTGACCACCACATCAGACAGCCCACTGCCCAGACGGACAAACTGTGGCCGGTCTGTCAAGTAATCAGTAATCCACGAGATCACTGCGTCGTCAACACCCATCACCCACAGCTTCTCAGCTTCTCACCTATTTAAGACGCCAGCTTATTTGTGTATAATTATTCCTAAATAATCCTAAAAAGAGTTATCCTAGTTTAGATTTTTTCTGCAAACTGGCGTCCCATGGTTCAAAATGCAATAGATAGCAGTGTACTTAACATTTGACTGACACAAGCACAAAATATGAGCATGAGGAGAATAAATCTGAGCACAAGTAGAAATCATCCTCAACAAACAGCTGACTTTGCTTCTCTGACGTGGAGGAGATTATAAAAAGCATCTGTTGTGTCATAAATGATTGCGCGTTGTTCCACTTCAACAATTAGTCTCTCATCGTCCATGTTGAGACCCTTTGATCGATTGACTGCTCACCTGGTGCCACCGGTCATGACGTAACGTTGATGTGAAGTTGTGATAAGCTACATGAACTGCGTATTGTGTTTTATTTTGAAAGGGGGCGGAAGTTTATTACATTGCTTCTGTGTCAGATTTCCTGTCTGTTGCAATCTGTTGAGAATTATGCGGTTTAGCAATGGCTCGCGTCAAAAACAGAAGTGCTACTAATGATAGCGCTGCAGTGCAGAGAGATGCTGCTGAGACGTTCCGCGGTGCACCCTGTGTGAGTGGTCTGATTGAGCTCCGATAATCCCCGGTGACCACAGCGCAGCCGTTCCACAGTGCTTACTTTTGAGTGCACCTGGGGGAAAACACAATCCTGTCATAAAACTAACGACCAGATTGCTTGTTGACACATTTTTGCACTTATAGTAAGTGTTAAAGTTGCAAAGGCTGAACCGTCAAGTCATGGACTTCACTAGACCTCTGAAGGTGTGCGGTGGTATCTGGCACCAAACGTTAGCAGCTGGTCCTTTTTAAATCCTGTAAGTTGTGAGGTGGGGCCTCCATGGATGTGACTTTAGCACATCCTGCAGATGCCAAATTGAAATGAGATCTAGGAAAGTGGGAGTCCAACACAGAAGACATATACAGATAGTGATCAAAACCTTGGTTTCTAGTGGTCTATATGTGCAAAAGTATCTTCGTAGAACTCTCCAGGTCAGATCACAGTTCTTTTTTTTCCATATTTGACTATAAGAAGATCTTAATTCAAAACCTAGAATGACTTCATTATGAAAAAGGAATCTGGGATTAAATTTAACAATTAAAGCCTACATTACTGAAAGTATTACTTACCCTTGCCTGGTTTAGATAGTTCACACCATGAACTTACACAGAAATGTATAAATAAAAAGAGACAATTCATAGAACCAGATACCATAGAAGGATCTAGTGTACACAGCAATCCGATTTATTCATTCATTAGGCGTAAGGTAAGCGTAAAGGCTTACAGACACGAAGGGATCACTGTACAGGAGCCAGTCTTATTTAATTATGCAAGTGAGAGAGCAGAGATCCATTTACAGACTCCGAGGAATACTGTACATGTCTTCTTTGCCAAGGAATCAAACCATGGGTTTAGATTCCAACATGAAGTCTGGGAGTTGGCCCAGGAGTAAGAAACACATGGTGGTTGGTCCAATGCCAAATGCTCCCAGGATTCACTTGGCCAGTTGACTTGGAAGTATATCAATATACAGGGCTGGGAGTCAATTGCTGGCTCATGCTGGTTTGAAAGTCAACCCTGGGGAAACACGCTGATAAACTGTATTTCCCAGCTGCCTTTACACCGCTTGTTTTCCAAACTCTACTGTACCACTGTTAGCAAATTGGTAGTGACATGAATAATGATAATATTTCAGTATGTTTTTTTTGTGTGTGTGTGGGCAGTTCAACTTAAGGTGACCTTTGACTGGCATAGTCACAGCCTCAGCCAATCACTCCCCTGCAGTCACCTATGTGGGACCGTGGCATTACACAGTGATTGGTGTGGTGATTGGTGAGAAGTGAGCAGCCTGGACTTTTTTTTTTTTTAGTTCTTCACACATCTATTTTGTCACTTTTCAACAATGTAACAACAAAGTACTAATGTAACAAATGAACACCATGTGTGTCTTCCAGGAAAAACAGTTGTGTGTGCCTATTTTTACAATCCACTGCATTTAGCTCCTCTTTGTGCCCTCACAAGTGTGAATCACAGCATTTTGCCAACACTTTTGCCTTTAGACATGTTCAGACAAACTAGATTCTTAGAGAAAATATATAACCCTTGATGGTATATTCTTGAGATTTTAGTGAATTAGAATTCCCCAACATTGGCCAACATTAATGTTAAACATGTTCATTTTGTAGGTTACTATTTAATGTAAGAGTTAAAATAAATGTAAAACCACTTTTTTGGTAGATTCAAAATCACAATGACATACATGAAACCATGGTGTAACTGTTTGAGACAGTGTTTCATGAGTTAATCAATCATAATCAATGTAGAGTATTAAAATGAGAGTAAGGAGTAAGAAAGAGTTTCAATGTGAGGCTTATATTATTTTGAAATGTACAGTCACATGATTTGTTGTGCGAGGAATTGTGGGTAGATGGAAAACCGCGCGTACAGAGCAAAACAGAGTCTGGTCTATATGTCGGCGAATGGTCAAGAAAGACAACAAATAGACTGCACTATGTTCTAGAGGTGCACACAGTAAATATACCTATGTTTGCCTGTGTATTATTTGTTTGTATATGAGACTGCATTTGGTTTATTATTTTGTACTGTGTTGGCCTCATTTAGACTTTTATGTTTCAGTTTTCACGGTGTCAAAGTGTATCAAGATTGTTTGTCGTCGTTGGAGGAGAATGAGGAGGAAATAAAAAAGATGAATTTTGACATCAGTATGATTCGTGGCCTTTTTCAAGAACAAGTGTAGCTACACATGGTATGACATGGACACCAGCAAAATGCAACAAGAAGACTAGAATTTGAACAAAGTGCAAAATATGTTTTACAGAATAAACAATTCTGTGCAAGGTTTTTGTTCCTATGGTCACATCAGAACAATACTTGACCTAACGAATGAGGCACTCGGACTAAGATGGGGTACTTCATCATGAGCAAAGGGACATTATGGGGAAATCTGGGATGATAGCAGGGGCACTTGGGCTTTCCAATGGTGGCCAGAAGTGCACTTGACCTGCATGACCTGAGAAACATTTGGTCCCCTCAAGTGTCCTTCTGTTGTGACATTGGGTTATAGTTACTGGATAAACAAGGAAAAAAAAGAGTGAGCTGTATACTAGTTTTGTGGTCTTGAGGTTTATTTGAGTGCATACTGTAGATTTTTCCCTGTACAGTGACATTTTTTTTTCCCTCTTCCTTCTCATCTCCTCTAGTACCTTACTGCCTTTGAGGCTCTTTTTTAGATCTGCTTCTAAGGGCAGGAATACGTGCTGGAGGGGTGAGTGACTAAACTACAGTGGAACCTGTGTAACTCTCTCACACACTCACCAAATAAGTTGTAAAAGCTGTGACAATTACATTTATTTTACTGTTAGTCTTTAAGCCTAACTGGAATCTGGACAAATTTGAGGTGTGAAGTCTTTGATGTGTTTTAGCACTTTGCCTTACAAAGCTGAGTTGAGTTTGTTTTTTTTTCCCTAATCCTAATTTCACTGTCCTTGCATTTAACTTAAAAATTAGACTCCTGATCATCCACAATCACCATCCTCATCATCATCATCACTCTGACTCTGGGCCTCTGGAGACTGAACCACATGGTGATTCTCCCTCTGCCAAAGTCCACTTGACTGCCTGGCTGTAGACAGCTGGTTTTGTCATATGGGACTAATGTTCCGGCGAGAGGATATCCAGTGATTTGAAGTAATTACTGAGATTATCTGTTAATTTAATCCTGTGGAATTCTGGGACAACTCTCATTAATAAAAGCGAGAAATCCATCAGTTGTTCTGACATACGGAGCACAGGTACACACATTTGTTCTTGGTTGTTTAGATGCATAAATTGTGTCTGCTCCTGTTAGTTAATCTATCTGATCTAATCTTAATCTATTTTTTTTTAATTCCATGTTTTGCTTTGCTGAATCAGAGAGTGACAACATGTTGACTTCTGGCAATTGTATATCTGTTTGTGAGTTATCTTTCAGTTAAAGGTAATAATGCATGCGATACCATAACAGTAAAGACTGATGTGGTAAAATAAGTCCTCACACTAGTAAACCTCTTCGAAAAATACTGGTGAACTAATGATTTGTGTGGCTTCAAAGATTTGGTCAGAGTTAAATTGGATGTGATAGTGTCATACAGTGTGATGAAACTAAATGAGGTCTCATAATGGTTGCCCAGGGACTGTAACACATGGAGTTTTGTCCAGTGCCAAGCCCTCTGAAGCTGCCTCTTGACAAGGAGCCATTTGGTCATTGTATTCATCAAGAGTCTCCAGAGGAAGGCAGCTACCAACTCCCATTGAGCAGCATCTCCAAAAACACATTGCAGTGCCAAAGGGTTCATATGTCAGTCAAATAATGTAGTCAGTGCTGAAATGTCTTACTTTGTGGATTGTGCCTATGTTGAAGCCAAATTTTCATGATTATCCATGTCCAAGAGTCCATTTCCCTGGTTAAAATGGGTTTTATTCGTTATTTGCCAGTGTAAACACGCTCTGACCTCCTCAAGCTTTTATTTTGGCACTTCTGGTTACCGGCATTTGAATTCGCATTTTAGCTAAATATTTAGTTTCACTCAAAACATTTAGCTCCAACACCTAGCATTTAGATATATATTTAATATTTAGCTTCAACATTTAGATTTATATTCATATTTAACATTTAGATATATATTTAACATTTAGCTTCAACATTTAAATTTAGATTTATATTTAACATTTATATTTAGATTTAGCATTTAGATTTTACATTTAACATTTGGATTTAAATATTTAAAATATCTCTAAGTTCACAAATATTGTTTGACGCTTTACAAACGGCACCCCATAGTTCCACTTGTGTTTTCTACAAATATAAAGCAATGTTAACAGCAGAAGACACCTTTATTATTTTTTTTAAATAAAGCTGCTAATCTGTGATAAATGAAATTAAATTCTGTCTTGATCTTGACATTTTTGAAACTTGTTTCAATGGTTAGCTCAGATTGATTTTATGCTGTAGGAGTGTGTGGGTTTAAGGAAGCCCCTTGACAGTAATGCTAGAGGGGTGCTTTCTCGAAGAGGCATAAATATCCTTCAAAGTTGGCTATTGAAGGGAGCATTTGATGGGAGTCACGCCTCTAATGCTTGTTCAGTTGCCAAAACGTACCTTAACTGGTATACAGCACACCGTTATTGTTGGTTAAGAGAGCTCTCAGCAATATTTTTTCTGATTTCATTTTATTTACAAGAATAATTTTCAGTTTAATAGTCAAGCAAAAGCAACTAACTATTTTATATTTCACTATACACTAGTGGAATATAAAATAACTAAGTAAATATACACTTATTATATTTGTATGCAGAGTGCCCTGCAGTGTGTGCTGTAATTACTTCTCTTTTTCAGTGGTTTAGGCCTCCGAGAATTAAACTATACACAATCTCTCTCTCACACACACATAAAAAAACCTGGCTCAAGTAGTAATTTCATTTATTAACTACACAAAATAATCCCATAAGTGAACGTCGGCTAAATTGCTGCATGTTGCACTTGATTTCCTTTTTGAGATGCTGATAAACAGCATGAAAGCAACATCAACTGTCCAATGTTGCTTACCTGACATTATGACTTGTTTGTGCTGTACAGTAGTATGAATATAAACCAATGCCAGACTCTCCATTGCTGGCTCATCAGTCATAATTCAAAGCCAGCTTTATAATTCCACTGAGACAAAGGAGATCTGATGATGAGGCAACACAGAGGCACTAAAGTCCTGTTTGTTTGTTTTTTATAGCGGAAATGCTTGAAAATATACGGCAGAGTCAAAAAGATACTTCCACTGATGGATGATGCAGTTGTCAGCTGCATTCTGTCAGGGAGATGGCAGATAAAGTGAAAACAAAATAGTGTATTCTCTCTAAGAAATGAAAAAGACAAGCTCTACTTTTATCAGCCTATTTAGCCAGTATATAAACATTTAGTCAAGTTTCTATTGTCCCATAGAGTTTATACGTTCTGGACATGCTTTCTTAATAAAAGTCAGCCATTATGCTTAAAAGTTCTGTAACATTCAGATAAACCTTGATTATGACACCTTTGGCTATTAAGCTAACTGCAGCCGGCATCCTGTTGCTCGCACTTTTTTGCAAGCATCATCTCAGAGATTGGCCAGAAATAACATACATATGGCCGAACGCTGAAATAATCACTGGATGCTGGAACATTAATATGTTTTGAAATAGTGTTAATGCTAATGTTTTTTTTTTTTAATTAATTTGTACCACTGACTCCATGGTACTAACTAGCTTGCCATTTGCAAATCACCATTGGAGCCAACACCATGAAGCAACCAATGTCAGACACACACCATGCAACCAATCCACAGCCAGCCAGCCAACCCTGGCTTAGCCTCAGTTACAGTTAGCCAGTTGGGCCCTGCCTTGGATCACTGGCTACACTTTCCACAGTTACATTATTATTGATTACTAACAAGATCAGCTGCTAAAGTCTGGATGAACTAGCTGTATAATTAACTGTTTGTACAGTACAAACAGACTAGAGTTGTCACGATACTAAAATGAGTAACCACGATACTATACCAGACAAAGTATCACGGTTCCGGGTAATACCGCGATACTGCAGCCTTTTTTTATTATTATTATCTTTATAAACTGCAATGTATTTGTACAAGTTAGTTTGAAACAACAACGTTTGTTTTTAAGCAAAATTAGTGTTGCCACCGACAAAGACGCCACGGCAGACTCGCTGCTCGGGCCCGGTGCTTCTGCCACGGTGAGTGTGTTGTCTCGTGTCTGGGCGAGACAGAACTTTAGCTTGTTGTTTGTTTTGAAGCGAGTTTCTATCGAAGCGGAGCTGTCTTCGCGAAGTTCATGCTTGCCGGCAGAAACACGCGAACAGCCAATCAGCTAACAGACGGGCGGACCCAGCGTGCAACAGCCTATCACATCCCTGGACGTCACCAGTAACAGGCAAACAGCCAATCATTCAGCAGCTGTGTAGTTCGGTTGCAGTACATGCCATGTTTTTTTTACGAGTGAGTAGCATTCAGTGAGAAGCCGGGAGGAGAGCAGAGGCGGCCGCTATGTAGCGGAGACTGGCACCGGTAGTATAGTAATCCACGGTAGTACCGTCGTGTAAAATTTCTAGTATAGTAGCAACGGGTATGATTTGGTACCGCGTTGTACCGGGTATACCGTGGGTATCGTGCAACTCTAAAACAGACTACTATAGTATATAAGCTAGCTATAAGTTTGTCTGCCAGTGCAAGCAAGAATGCTCATGTTAACCAGGTAAAACCACAATATCACAATATGTTTCACATGTTTTACAGCAATATTAGCTTTGACTACAGACTTGGTGTTGGAGTGGAAGTAGAGAGAGGCACCCGGGAGTTCACATATACAAGTCTATTTACAGGCTGTTTACAGACATCTGACAAAGTTGTGGAAGGATTTAACTTTAAGCTACATTACAACCTGGACATTTAGCAGTAAATTAACACTAATATTGAAAAGGCGTCAATGATATCTGGCCGATGCCTGGACATTACGTACATTTACGTAAACTGTGTTAATTTTTATTTTACAGCAGAAACTTTTGCAACAACAAAGCCAAAAACAAGTTCCAAGTTATCTTCAATAAACTACCTCTCAACATAAATACCCAAAAGAGAACATGATTTGCTCAGCGATAAAACTGCACAAGTGCAGGCAAATTTCTAGATTTTTCAGATTTGGTGGAAACAAATAAGAATGTTGCAAAGGGACTTTTAGTTCGTGTTTTAGCTCTAGTACCTTGAAGTATTCAATAAAAAAAGGAACCTACAGCTAACAGAAACCCTACTTCATTTAAAGCTGTTACAAGGAAAGCTTTAATTTCCAGAGAAGCACAGCCTTCGTCTTATTTACAGTACCAGCAAACATTTTGTGATTGAGGGTATTTTCAGTGATAAAGGAGATAAAGAGGATCGGCAGCAAACATGCATTTTACTTGGTGACATATTCATTAGAGTGTGCAGTCTCCAGATTATAGTTGCTGTTGACCCTCTAGACAAAGTGTTGACCCCTGCACAACCACAATGGAGGGACGATTAAATTGTATCAATAACTGTCCTGCTCAAACCCTCAGTCATTTACAGAGGAAACATATAATAGGCCTTCTGTACTGTATATTTATCCTTTTTAATTCATGATTTGTTCAAACTTTCCCACATATCGTGCGGCTTTAAGTGCTTGTATATTGTAGATTAAGAGACTCAAGTGCTTAATTGAATGAAATGCATGAATTAGACAGAATGTAAAATAGTCCCTAGTTGGCCAAAGATCTGAGGTATGCATTTTTAAATGAATTTAAAAAAAAAAACACCTGAAACTGTTAATTGCAAAGGTGCATACTCCTGATTGACTTCCCTTCCTCCATTCATCATGCTCTCAGCAGGTGTTCCGCATGAGTTGAACGGTTATGTGCAGGAGTAATAGTTTCTACTCACAACACCTCCTCGTTGAAATGTATGGGTTGCAATGGAAATGTCTAGAAAACCTTGTTTTCAATAGGGGAGGTTCAGTTAGTTAAATGCGTTACGGCCATGAAAAAACAACAGGAAGTGCATCATCAGAAGAGACTCATTCCTTTTCATCGCTCCATCAAATCACCCCCTACCTGCTACGTCAGGACTCTTGTGGAGATTCCCTCCTGGGTTTGGCAAAGAGTCATGGAATAAGAAGCCTGTCCTCTTTGCTCTGCTCAGCTTGTTATCGTTTTAACATTTATGACCATTGCAGCTTTGTTGCTGATGCGACAATTCCAACAGGGAAGAAGAAAGGATTTGACAAACTGATGTGGAGAGTGACGGCAGAGGTGAGAGGAACCTGCTGAAGCCGCTTTATTCCATCAGTATCAAGATGTAACTGAGACACTCAGGGATGCCTGCCTCAAGATACATGTCAGTTGAAAGAAAAGATTGATTTTTTTTAACTTCACTGCCCACATTTTATACTCGCTTCGAGTCAAAGAATGTAATAGTTTAATGACTGCTGCAGCTATTTGCTAGAGTTAAGGGTGGAGGTCATCCGATTTTAAGGCAAGAGACCAGAGTATGTCCAACAGTTATCATTGACCACAACTGTAACCTTACCCTAGCACATTTTAGCCTCTTTTGCTGAAGCAATTCCTGCTGCAGCAGGCAGCTGCATACGTTTTAAAGTGAACAGCCACATACACACATATATACCTGCATGTGTGAATTTAGCAACTTGGGTGGAGAGTCATGTCGTTTGAGATGTTCTCTTATTTTGTTTGTTTGTAATGAAAAGAATCGATTCAAATTCTCAAAGTTATGTAAAATATGTGTCAAAACATTTTGATAAATGAAACATACTTTTAGCCTAAAGAGTGTCAAACCCCCTGTAATAAGATACTGTATCCTCTGATCCATGCAACTCTAACTATTAGTGCTTTAGTAGCTAGGTGGTGCATTGGTGCAAGGACAAAGGCCCAGTCTTCAGACAGTTCCTTATATGGCAGCCTGGCACAGATTAGTCAGATTGCCGCCATTCTGCTTATCACTGAACATTAAAGGCTGATTTGTGGAAAAGCATGATCTCCATCTGAGAGTGGTAAAGTGCATAATGAAGATGTCCTTGACTACAGGATTAAAGTGGCACTGGGCCTGAGATTTGGATCTGCTGGAACAAACAAGGTCTGATTTATTCTGTTTCCACTTCAGATACACTCAGGGGAAATTGTAATACTTAGCTTTGGCATGGAATCAGAAAATCTGATTTTCTGGTTCCTCTGCTTAACTCATTACTAATTATCATTAGTTTCTGCCGTTGCTTCCTGCTGAGTGCAGAACAGTCCCATAGAGAGGACTGTAGACAAAGACGTAGAGAAGTGATATGGTTACTATTGACACAAACATTAATGTTAGTCATGTACTGTTTAATAGTGATGGGAATTCCGGCACTTTTGAGGGAGCCGGACCATTTGGCTCAGCTCACCAAGAAGAGCCGGCTCTTTCAGCTCCCAAATGGCTCTTCATTTTACCACTTATACCTTATATAATTCAAGCACTGTTTTGACTTGTGATTTGTATTTGAACGCATATATCACTTGAATTTCAATAATTTGCTCTAGCCAATTGAATTTACAGTGGTAAAATCCCTTGTAACTCCCTGAAACCACCCAATGAATGCACTTGCCTAAGCATAGAAATTTTAAAGAAGGACAGCTATTGACGTTTTATTTTGTATATATATATATATATATATATATATATATATATATATATATATATATATATATACACAAACACATAGTAACATAACACATAGTACTAAAAAAAAATAAAAAATTAAATAACAAAACTCAAGCAAATGCGCTTTAGTATTGCCCACTACTGAGATCTGAAAAAATAAATAAATAAATAAATAAATAATAATAAAAAAATAATATATATTTGCACCACACTCCTTTCTCGTCCTCACTCCTCTCTCTGCTTTGCTCTGTCTCCCTCTTCTTGTCTCCTGTCACGGTCTCAGCGGTGCTACCCCCGCCCGTCACTGCTTGTTGGTATGCTCCCTGTTAATCACATGATTGGTTGCACAGCATGCATGTGACACCCGTAGTCAGTGCACCCACAGGTACTTTTCCTAAAGAAAAAAGTAAAAAAAAGACAAAAAAAAAGAATGGTTTGCGGACGGACGGGAGCCGGCTCCTATCGTTCACTTAAAACAGACGGCTCTTTGAACCGGCTCGTTCACGACTGACACATCACTACTGTTTAAGGGAGGCAAGAATATCCAAGAACTAATATTAATGACGTATATGTAGCATACATTTTGCAATTTTAAATTAATCACATGCTTGTTTATAACCAGTGTGGACATAGATTAGTGTAAGGAGAGAAATAACCTTGAAGTTGAAGTTGGTTTCTTGGGTGGTTTCCAATAGATGTTAATACCTTGTTGATTATGTATTAATTATATCTGCATGTGTACTTCTGAAAAGTAATATCAGTTATGTGTTTCATTGGCATTAATCACCAAAGATTTAAGTCAATAATACACCTACAGTTTACAAATGTAGCTGTTTTTTACTAACATCTTAATAATTCTACATTTATTACATTGCAGGCCCTGTAAACTGAACTGGAAACCTAAAGTTTCTTGTCAGACATTTCATCAATGAACAAGCTTTGTGTTAAATTATCATGTTGAGTTTGTATTAGTCAAAATTGATTACTTCACCAAACTGCAACCGCTGATAATCTAAGCTGACTATAGCTACCGTCTTCTCACTTTTTAAAGCCACCATTGTGGAAATGATAACTGACTAGCATTAGAAAGCTGATATTGCCTGTCTGTCACGGCCCATAACTTAAGAATTGATATATTTTTCCAATCTGTGCACCCTCTTGATTTGCCATAATTTGATAAGTTACAACAGCAAACAAAAGGCCAAACAGTATGCAGGTCATATTATGGATTTCTTAATATTGCTTTTGTGAGTTTTAATATGTGATCTGATAGGTCCAAAGAGGGCTGCGCCTCCCTTAGTGTTGCATATGAAATTGGTTTTAATTTTGGAGAATCATTTCTCAATTATAGCATATCAATATGCAATATATGTGAGATGATTGAATTCTATATACTAATCCAATTAAAATCTATATTTGTGAAACAGGGTAAGGAAAATCTCATGATGAAATGGATGCAGTAAATACCATATTATTCTTGATTGTCTGCCAACGTGACAGGACTATTTTTTCAGCTCTTTACATGGTTGCACAAAACACAAAAACTGAAGCTGACCTTATTAAAAAATGTAAAGAAAGAAAACAAACAGTGTTTGCTTTGTTTGTTTTTAAAGTTTCGGGATGAGTTGAACCTTCAACTGAAGAATCAAAGGATTTGTCGGAAATCATAAAGGGGACTTTTATTCACATCTTTTTAAAATGTGTAATGATGTCTAAAATTGGGGCTCCAGTCACACGGTGACCCTGATGAGGATCAGTTACAGAAAAAAGATGGATCAAAGCATATTTGAAAGCATTTAAACAAAGTTAACAAAGTCCGGTGGGCAAAACGCTTTGCTTCTGAAACCCTCCTGGTGTGGCTTGAAGTCGCCTGGAGTACAAACCAAAACAGTATCGCTGTTGTGCCGTGGCAAAGGCCTGCCCGGTGGAGTTTTGGTGTTGTAGTAATTTTCAACTGTCTGTCAAGAGCAGGAGAGGAAATAAACTATCAACCATAGTTTCTATTTGTGGAAACAAGAAGACAAGAGACAAGAAGTATAATAAGGGGCGTAAATTCATGTCATATTGGAGACTGTGTTGTTCATAAACACTACAGTGCTGTCCAAGACCTCATGAAGAAAGGCAACAAAATACTATATACTGGTAGTATTTTGTTTCTTACACAGTGTCTTCAACAATTCTGTCTTACCTGGGTCCTGTGTATGAAACTTTGAAGACGCCTGCAGAGAGATGTGCTTGAACTGTTTGGGGTGTGGTAATCTCACTACCCCCTTCCTTTCAGCATGATTGTTTGAGTGTGGCAGCTATTGATTATTCTGCAATGGCATGACCAGAAAGTAGTGCATCCCTGGGATGATGTCTGGACACAAGGGATGTAGGGTGTGTGTGTGTGTCTGTCTGCTCCACCTCCTGTTGACTCAGTGGACTGCAGTAGAGTGACTTGCTTCTGTAATGTGTAAGGTCAACCATGCTGTGTTGGTTTCTCCCTTCTAGTCTTCAGTGTGGATACATCTTGAGTTGGTTTATCTACATGTGGCTGTTACTAATTAGTATGTCATAATAATGTAGCTAAAAGAACTTAAATACAAACATACCAATAAATACAAGATTTTGAGTATAGGTGAACAGTGTCCTAAACTGAATTTAACAAATCAGGTCAAGAAACTATATGATCAGAAGAGGGAAGACTTCTTTTCCATTCTGAAAAGCCTTCAGTGCCATTCTTTGCTCTTCTTTCAGTGCAGAAATATTGCCATATTCAGATATAACTGATAGTAACTGCATCCACGTTAACTTCTTCATCGGCTTGTTTTTGGGGTAAACAGTCACTTTTCAAAATCGTCATCTTTTGCATCCACCAATTCTATTCCTTTCTTTTATCGGGGTCAAATTGCGGTAGAAGCACACTTAGCAGGCAGTGACAGACTTCCCTCTCCCCAAAAACACATTCCAGCTCTTGGGATGTGGGATGGGGATCCCAAGACGTTCCCAGGGCAGGCGGACTATATAGTCCATCCAGCAAGTCCTGGGTCTGCTGCAGGGTCTGCTTCCAGTTGAATTTGCCCAGAACACCTCCAAAGGAAGCCGCACAGGAGGCATCCTGATCAGCAGCTCTACTCCGAGCTCCCTCAAGATGTAAAACTTTCTCACCTTAAAATAGTGCTTCTTTCAGAACAAATACAATTATGTCTTCCGGGATTATGTGTATAGCACAAAACAAAACAAGAAACAAAACATAAAAAACAGTCTTCCTCTTGAAAATGCACTTATAACAAATTGTTTCGAGGTACAAGATTTATTGGTTGATCATTCTACAGCACAGGGTTGTACAATAAAATGCAAGCTGTAGTCACTTTATGGTACACACAAAACAAACCTAATGTCTTCTGATGAGTTCTTCAAACTGATTTTCATTTAAGTCAAGAATACATCAACACCTTTCTGATGCCACTCTCCAGGAAAATTATGGACCACTGAAATAATTACATTTTTATATTAGGGGCATCACCTTAACCAATGAAGGGGTGAGGCAGTAAACACCATCAAATCAGACTCATTTGGTTCAAATGTTTAGAATTCAACTCACGAAAGTCAAGTCCATTGTTAAAGCAAGATATTTGACTGAACCACCACATTACATGAATGAAAGTCCTTTATCCTACACAGAATGATTTCCAAAACCAATAATTTTCAAAACCCCAACAAGTGCTTCACAAGAGACTGAAAGCACCCTTTTGTGTAAATCAGCTAGCCCTCTGAAGCTATGAATAACAATACTGTTCTTGTTGTTCAGCCTGCACCAGAGAAATGTGATTCTGCCAGTACAGCACATCAAATACACAGGAGCAGGAAGTCATTAGGCAGCTGAGCGAGGTCTAAGTTGAGAAGCCAGAGGTCAGAATGCAATAACTCACCTCTTTGTCTGGAATCATAAAGACGTGAATGTCCTCTGCTGACTGGTCAATATCTGAAGAACTGGATAGACAGGGCTTCATAAACTGGCTGCTTTGTTTACTATGGCAAAGAGTTCTTATTGAGTGCCTTTTATCTGAAAATGACCTTTGAAGAGAAGATTCTTCATGCTGCGTGTTGCCCACAGAGTGGCTAAATGGATGACATCTAAAGGAGGGTAAAGAGCACTGCTTTGAAACCCTCAAACTCATGTCAGGGTTGAGAAGTAATTCAAAACCCTTGCACACATTCCGTATGTTCAAAGCTTTATAGAGAAACCATAATGAAGGGTTGGTGAAAGCGTAGCTAAATGCATTCTATTATGGTAGCTATATCTTTATATTGACATGCTGAGACCTAACCACAAAGTAATATGATAGATGGCGGTGTAAAGGGCTGAAAAAAGAAGGAAGGCAGAGATGAAGTAGAAAGAATGTGTTGATGTTTGCTAGATTACATTATAGACTAATGCACTGCAATTCAACAGACAATCAAATCATTACATTTTAAACTGCAGTTGTCCACTAAATAGACAGTCACATGGACTAACAGGTGCTATAGGCATTGAATGAAAAAATCTGCTGATTTAAGCGAGGACACTTCTTTTGTCCGTCTTGCATGAGCAACCTGAATGAACCTCAAAACAAACATCTGCACTGGAAACGTGCACTGCTAATTACAGTTTGCTAATTAACTAGTCAGTTCTGAAACATTATACAACTTAAAAACCCATAAATACATTTTTTCTCAGTTTGGATAGTTTCCTTACTCTACAAAACTCCTGCTAACAAAAAACCTGTAAACTAGTTTCCAGCAGACATTTTAACTGCACAAAGTGATGACTAATTATTTATTTTTGTTGGACAAATTAGATTTAAACACATGAAAATATATCTAAGTTGCCACACTTTTGGTGTGAGGAACCAATCTTGTCTTGTGATACCAGATGAGGAGCAATGTTAGTACCTACTAGCCCTTACTTCATGGACCCCCGCTCCTCCACCCGCCGTCATTGCAGATTAGTTCTGCAATGCATGGAATTTTTTTCTACCCTCGCTTTCTGCTTTCTTTCACCCAATCTTAGCAATGAAAGCCAGGAAAAAAAGAACTCAGTTTCTATTGAGCGAAGCATTAAGAGACTTGTGCATCTTTTCAGGTTTGCTCCATCTCGTGCTCCCACACTGCCAAATAAATGTTATGCCAATTAAGAGGAAGGGAGGAGACACTTTTTAATGACTCCTTCATGAACAATATAGTTAGGGGTTTGAGTTTACCATAACCATCAATCCAGATGATTTTGTGTATGTACATTTCTTTCATTAGGTGTCTCAACTAGCTGTAGCCATCAAACAGGATCCTGTCATTGATCTGCCAGGTCAGAGTTTAGCATATCATTTGAGATCTGTAAAAAATATTGGTTGGGATAATTCATTGGTGGGGACATGTCAAATATATAGTAGTTAATAGTAGTAATAGTGTAATACAGGGGTCAACCCTTCAACCTTTGATCGAGAGACAAACAGAAAATAACTTTTATATTTACTTTATTCAACTTTTATTTCACATTAATAACCTATTTATAACCTGGGTTATTAGCGTATACGTTTATGATTGATAAAAAAGTTCATTCATAATGGAATGATGTATTTTTAATATAATAGTTTTGTCAAAAGTATCTTATTATTACATATTAATGCTTGCAGTTTACTCAATATCATTTTTGTTATTATTCTTTTATTTAATTTATATGAAAATTGTCAAGTATTATAACAATATTCATATGTTTGTCGAACATGAAAAATAACCCTATATCCTGATAGAAATATTGAACAGAAATGTGGACAGATGCCAGGGACAGAGGGAAGTGGGGGAAAGGGTAAAATAGTCAATAAAAAGATGAAATGGATTTAGAAAAAGAATAAATATGAATAAATATGATTCGAATTATTGTAAACTGACCAGTGACACCACTAAAATCAACTTAACTGAACTGTTCCAAGGTGAGAAAATGATTTGTATTTCCCCATTAAAAAAGGGATTTCATTATCAAGGTTCCTGGCACTATATTAAAGCTTTCTCCCCAATGGTCGTTTGGTTTCAAAACCCTCCAGTAAAAATACTTGGTTCCATACTCCCTGTGAGGAGAAAAAAAATCTAATCCCATAGCTCAACATAGCAGTGGCTAAAATCGAAACACAAGCGAGGTAATCCTGGTTTTGACCCTCTCCAAGTCAGCGGCCTTAATGTATTTCTGTCTCAGGTGATTGAATAGGGGGTCCCTGTTGATATGGCAAGCCGTTCCTTTCTCAACTCACCAGCCAGCACACTTGCAGAGCTATTTCATAATGTCAAAATGGACAATGGACCAATAGGGGCCTGTCATTGTGTTCCAATTGTGTTGAAATCTGTGAAACTTTTAAAAGGCCAAGTAATCAGATGAATTGAAAGGGGACAATTAGGTGATAAATATCCTGAAAGAAAATCTGTCTTCATAAAGGGACATGGATATCATACATTTGTGCATTCCAGTAAATTCTGTTTATGGATCTTATTATTCCAAGAATATAATAGCCCTCACTGTGTCAGTATGCTCATAGGTTTCATCATATGCCAGGCAATTCTCAAGAGATCCCCACATGCATGTTTTATCATCACTCCTGGTCCTTTGTCGTGCTTTATTGCAGGCAGACTGCTGGTTGTAATGTGTTCTGCCTTAATGTGCAATTGAGTTCTGGAGGAGTCCACCTGTGTGTTGTATGTTATCAACATGTCTCATTTACTCAGCCCTACATTAGGTTTGAACCGTGTTGAAGTGAATCCTTAGGAGCGTACAGTCCTTAAATATCACAGGAAATGACCTGGACTGTATATACCCGGCTAAGCACGGTCATAAAGCCACTGCCCCGAAGCTGAAGACACAGATGTAGTCAAGTGATTTATGTTACGTCAGGGTTTGTGTGTGTTGCATTGTAAAAATAAAAGAACAAATCCATCAGGACTCATTTAAGAACCACTCGTAGAAACAAATACCACATAGAAGTGACTTAATAGAACTTGCATTAACAGATGTTCATTGCGTATTTTCTCTTGGGCACAAAAGGTCCCCTTATACCACTAACTATGCAAGCCTGGGAGGGACATGGAGAAAAAAAAATATCGACAGTGTAGTTTTGCATTATCTCGGAAAGATTGCAAGATCTCACAAAGTTTAAAGCTGAGGCTGCCACTGACCTGCAGCAGCAGTTGCGGGTGTCATAGCAACTACCACTGTTATCGGTATCTGTTGTAGTTATGGTATTGTCTGACTATGTTATTATCTGACTAATATAGAGGTTGGGTGATTCATTAAGAAAACCTTGCAAATTAATGCAGAAATCACGTAATAGAAATGCTACTTCCAGCGAGTTTAATTTAACACGACTGTCGACAGATACTGTGGTGTATCTGACTATTAGATTGTGGCACTCGAGGTGTGTAGTGATTGATTACTCCTGTGTTGTTGTAAAGTTGAGTGACTACTAAAGAGCGCACAAGTTACAGCCTTCTGTGTGTGCTATTTAATTTAATTAGGTCAGAGACCCACGATTCACATAGTGAATAGTACTGTATAGTCAGGCAGTAAGATAACTCCAACAGATACCCATAACAGCGGTAGCTGCCCTCAGACACCGGCAACTGCCGCTGCAGGTCAGTGGCGGCCTCAGCTGCAAACTTTGCGAGATAAAGCAAACTGATTTTTGCTTCTCCATGTCCCTTCCAGGCTTCCATAACTAAATGAGACTGCCAAAGATGTTGTGTTGTCTGCTCATGGCATCAGGTGGAAATTAGCAATTAGAATAAGTTTTGTTTCAAAAAAGTGAAACGCTTCTATGAATGCCTTATAAAACAACACCAAGAGTATCAATATACCTGCAGTGTCAATATGTTTATCAGGTAGGCTGTCATGTTCGGCATCTTAGACACCAAGACTTCAGTCTTACCCCTTGATTACACTGAGCATGCACGCAGCTTCATACCCCACCAGTAAGTAGGCAGATCCTCAATACCATTTGTCTGTCTGACTTCCATCCAGTTCATTCTGCTCTGTGCTGCTTGACGCAACTAGTTACTTCATATAAGATAGAACAGCCATGTATTCAGAGTGTGGAGACTTTGCAGATGCTTATGAAATGTGCCGCAGCATTTCTGGTAGCATCACAAACATTGTTTAGATGAACATTGCTTGATAAAGCAAAGCTGGAATGCACCACATGTGGAATTTAAGGAGTTGCAGTGCTGCTAAAGGTAGAGTGAGAAAATCACTAATGTCAGATTTATTCTCTGAACCATTGTTATAGTTATTGAGATTTTGCTCTCTGTATCAAAGTAGTATGGACTTGCAGTCCATTAAAGGCTATGTGTAATTGTCGGCACAATAAAATAAAAGCCAGGTTTGATACATTTAAAGCAATGGGAATATCTACCTGGAGACAATCAAGGAGAGAGAGTTGGGGTGCCAAATGCTTTGTAGATGATACAACTTCAGTCTTTCGAAGCAACCTAATCTGGGAATTGGGACGTGTTCAATTTTTTTTTCATTTTTTCATCATTTATAACCCGAGTATTGTTACAACTACATATGCTATCCCTGGATATAGCAAAAAGGTGTATATATGTGAATAATGGGAAATATCCAACAATGACCTCACCATGCACAGTAATCTCTGTGCCTTTCCTTTAAATGATTGCCGCTGGCTTCCAGTGAACTTTAGGATTGATTGCAGGGATGTCTCTTCGTTTACAAAGCTCACAGTGGTCTGGCTTCTCAAAATATTTCTGACATTCCTGTCAGTTATGAGCAAGTCGGGATATGCTAGTGGTCTGATACTGGCCTTTTAGAAATACCAAGAGTCAACTCTAAAACTGATAAAGCAGGGGCGTGTATTTTAGCAGTCAGCGAGAATATGTGAGGGTAATAGTGATGGGAATTCTGGCACTTTTTAGTGAGCCGGATCATTTGGCTCAGCTCAATAAGAAGAGCCGACTCTTTCGGCTCCCAAATGTCTCTTCATTTTATCACGTATACCTTATATAATTCAGGCAAATTTAGCTTGACTTTGACTTGTGATTTGTATTTGAACACATATATCACTTGAATTTCAATAAATTGCTCTAGCCAATTGAATTTGTACAGTTGTAAAATCCCTTGTAACTCCCTGAAACCACCCAATGAATGCACCAACTTGCTTGAAGAACCACTCTGCTACACAAAGCAGAAAGAAACACCTATAAAAACCTAAGCATAGAAATGTTAAAAAAGGACAGCTATTGACACCACACTCCTCTCTCGTCTTCACTCCTGTCTCTCTTTCACCGTGTCTCCCTCCTCTTGTCTCCTGTCACGGTCTCAGCGGTGCCCCCGCCCGTCCCTGCTTGGTGGTATGCTCCTTGTCGATCCTCACATGATTGCTTGCACAGCATGCATGTGACACCCGTAGTCAATGCCCAGAGCCACAGGTACTTTTCCTTTTCCTAAACAAATTTGTTTTTTATATATAGCAGTGTTGTTGAGAGCAATGTGTGTTTTTTGTGCTGTCACCCTGCGTCACTGTTGGAATCCTCTGTAGCAAATGCAAATCCAAAGATAACACTACAGTTGCAGTCCTCTGCATAGGAACATTGTTACTACATGGTCTACAGGGAGTACATTTTTTATGCTCAAAAGTTTTTCAATGGAGCTGTCATTTAGTGTTGATTTAGTGTTTATGCATTGTTAGATGTTTGTAGATGTATATATGTTTTTTTAAACATTCATTCATTCATTCATTTATCCATTCTCTCCCACTTATCCGGGGTAGGGTCATGGTGGCAGTAGGTTCAGCAGGGCACTCCAGATGCCCTTCTTCCCAGCAACACACTGAACTTGCTCGCAACCTGGAGGGAGTATTCCACCATTTTCCAAGAGAGAACCATGACCTCTGACTCTGATCCAAGCCGTTTCACACTCTGCTGAAAATCACCCCAGTGAGTGCTCAGACCGTGGTCTGATGAGGCCAACAGAACCATCATCTGTAAACAGCAGAGATGCAATCCTGAGGTGAATATCATGAGCAGGAACTCCAACGACCCCCTCAGCATCCCTGCAAGGATAAAGAGATGGTCCATAGTTCCATGAGCAGAGTGCAATCTGCATTGCTCCTCTTAAATCTGGAGTTCGATAATTGGTCAGAGCCTCTTTTCCAGAACCCAAGAGTAGACATTTCCAAGGTGGATGAACAATGTGATACCCCAATAACTGGAGAACGCCACCACCCCAGTCTGCTACTTCACAGGCATTAACAATTGAAAAGGCGTATCAGCCAAGACAGCCAAACAATGTCCAAAGCCTTTAGCATCTTAGAACAAATCTCATCCACACCTGGTGCCTTAGTGACGTGACGGCATCACGTTACTTTTTCTGGCTGTTTTTTAAACATATTAATGATATGTTTCATGCAGTGCATGAACTGCTTGCGCACCATTAGTGTATGTGCCTATATAGTAGGAGCTGATATTTCCTCCTGGTCACTTCATAACAATGTTAGGGACAAGCACAGACGTGAGCAAAGCAACATCATAAGTTTGTTCCAAAGTAGCTGAAAATACTCACACTAACGCACACACTGCCTCGTTGCAGCTCACAGAAAGTGAGTAAGTAGAGGAAAGGCGGCAGAACTGTCTTTAGACAAGCTGCTTAGGAGAAAATATCAAACTGTGCGAGTGTGTGATTGTGTGCATAATAGTGGGCGAGAGAGGTTGCTTTTTCGCAGCATGATGAGGCGAGGGAGATATGTGTGAATGTGTGAAGCCAATATGAATGTGCTCGTCAGCTTGTACTTTCTGTAAGTGTATGAAGATGTCAAGGAAAAAAAGAAAATCACTTCCCCCAGAGCTCATTACTCAGGATTAGAAAACCGGGAAACCTTCTTCAATGCATTGTTCTGAATTTAGAATAAACTCAAATTCTCACATTCTTCCTTATGTGTCGCTCTCAGCAATCCAATCTCTCATCTTGTGTTCCGGCAGCTGCGCAGCATTGATAGTATGTCGGCGTGACCTTGATCTAATCAGGCATCTTTCATGCTTTAAACAATAGAAATGGAGAGATTTAACAGCAAAGTAAACCTGTTACTATATGAACAGACGGAGAGTAACTCTTGTCTTATATATCTGTCAGTGCCATCTATTCCCATGAGGTAGTCATAGTACTTTTCATTGTATGTTACACACACGTAAAGGAAGATGGGCAGATGAAAAGATTTTACACAACAGTGAAGCAGTTATCTTTTTACTTGAGACTGACAAAGTCTTTTCTAGCTTAGAGACTGACTGTGCTACATCATTGTTTCCCTTTTATTTAATTATCCCACATTTACTCTTTTGCTTCTAGTTGCACAAAGCACTTTATGTAAAATTGCTTTAATTGTATCAGTCTCTGCCTACCTCCCGAATGGAGGGCCTAAATTAGTTAGAGTGCAAGACGCTTTTAGTCAGAACATGCAGTCTTTCCCGATTTCAGATGCGTGGTGGCCAGTGCAACTCATGACTTAGGTTTTATAAGTGTGTTTGTGTCTGTGCGCGTGTCTAAGAACACAAATGTGTTTTCATGTGGACATATCCAGTTTCTAAATGTGATATTTAATTTTGTTTCATTAATACAAAACTGGGAAACTTGCAAAAGACTAAGGATTAAAGAAGACATTGTACACATTTATTATATACAAATTTGTTATAAATATTTAATGTGTTTATTAGTGATCTTCAGAGGTGCTGTTAGACAATGTTTTTACCCTTGGACAGAGCTAGGCTAGCTGTTTCACTCTGTTTACAGATATTATACTAAGCTAAAGTTAGCTAGCCATCTTCTGGTTGGAGCTTCATATTTACTCTCTTGGCAATCGTAAATGCCTTTTAAAACCTATGCCCTAGAGTAGGAGGGCCTCTTCAAGATACAAACCTTTTGCCCAAAATGTTTGTAACCCTCCATGTCAAAATGGAAAGACCATATGTACAGTCTTATCAGTGTTAATGCATGTTTTTGCCATAAATGCAGACATAAAATCAACATGTCTGCAACGGTTCTCAGTCATCCAAGTCATCTTTGACCTCCTTATAAGCACAGCTCAGCTTTAATGTCGTATGCTGTATTCCTGGAAATGAAGCTGTATTGCAGTTTGTGTTGTTGTTCATCACTCTTGTGCCGCAATGTAAAAAAACACAAATCTGTCAGTGCATTATAGTAAATATAGTCATTTGCAATGCTGATAGCTGGAAACATCCATGCTTGCATCTACAATATGATACAATTGCAGGGTCGTGCAGAGCCAGCAAGTTAGACTTTTCTCAAAGTCCATCATTTCATGGACAGGGTCATACAGAATTCACCCACTGTTCTAAAGTTGTGGAACATTTCTCCAAGGAAACTGATCAGAAGTCAGCAAGACCGTGGAATTTCCAGATCCTTTAAACAATCAATTCGAAACGAAATCCTGCAGCATGCACTCCTTCTGCAACAGGGGCGCAGTAGCAGTCACATGACTTGACGCAAAATTGAGGACTTAAGACTCGTATTTCTAACACTGATAAAAGAGTTGACTTTTGGCTTGATTGAGTGGTAATCATGACTTGAGGAATGATTTGACTTGACGCTTTAACTTCACTGCTGCACTCAATCTGACACTTGAAAACTCTATTTCAACTGCTGCTCAACTTTATATTCAAATGTATCAGCGAGTTAACTACTTCAGATTCTCAGCAGTGACTGTCTTACCTTCTTTTCAGTGTCTATTTAGAAGCTCTCACTTTCAGAACTGATTCTCCAGCTTCGAGGCATATCAGAGTTTGTTGCAGATCCTCCAGCACCGTCTTTCAAAATGTGCCAAAGGCAAAAACTGTCTGAGATTGAGCTGTCTGTCTGGGGGACTTAGAGAAAATACGATTATGATACTGATCTGTAGCCTGCCTTACTTTCCCAATGCCTGCTTCCTTTTATACTGAATTGACATGTTCTATTAATACCGTGTCTAGAATATAGCCAAAGCTATTATGCCACTTGAGCACAGTTATATATCTCATTTCTATAGAACAGTTTTAAAAGAAAATACATGAATACTGATATGATTACACTATATATGATTAAATAACCTCATACAGTAGTACTGTAGCACTGTGAGACTGTTCAGCATCTGCGCTCTTCCTGTTGGATAGGATCAGTAATCCATTAATCTTTTTCTCTGCAATCTGACTAGCATGTTTTTCTCTAACTGCAGATTACTTATATATCGTCACTCCAGATCTTCCTCTAGTGTTGTTGTACTAACTTTCACTGCTTTGAGTGTCAAAAGTGAGTCATCTCTGAATCATTGTGATTGTGGATCATTTTCTGAATGAACTCTCAGGACAGAGCTCACTTTATTTGGGATATGTAAGCATATTTATCACACTCAGTAGACTTTTCACATTGTTACACATTTCCATTAGTGATTATAATATATTATATATTATATTATAATTCTGTCTCAGTAGGTGTGGTTAAGAACAAATGCATTATTAGATAAAATCCGCTGAGGGGAATTGTAGACAAATTAAATCGTTTGCTGTATTGTACTGACATATGGTCAGGAGGCCAGGGATCAGCTGTGGTGGTAGAAACGTCTTTTTCCACTGCATTCAGTGCAGTCAATTAAATATTAGTGTTATTTAATAAAACCCAGGATTTGCTGTTATCCATGTACTTTGAAAGATTTAGCAAACCTTCAAAAACCCTGCTCGAGTGTTGATTCAAACTGATCCAGCACAGCTCTGAGACCAATTTGTTCCGTTGAACCTTCCTCCGTCTGTCTGCATGTCAAATGTGGAGCGAGGGAAATAGTCAAACATGCTCTTGCTTCAGACATGGTGTGAGAAAAGAGAAGTTGAAACAGAGTTCTTCTGATCCTGTTTTAAAGAGTCATTTTATCCTAGATGTTCTTTCTGTTACTTAACATAAAAAAAAAACTCCTACTGTATGAATGAAAGCTGTCTTTGACTTTCATACCAGCAATATTACTGCACAAAACTTTGTAAGGTAGGTGAGAGACAAACGGATAAAAGGCAGGAAGATGTGGCAGGAGAGCAGAAATGTTAAGGAATAATGATTCACAATATTTGAAATGTATCCACATAAATGGTAATGAGGAAGACAAATTGTGTTTACACTGATACTGTTTTCAAGGCCGATACGAGCGCATAAATTCATTTCCAAGCATTGATTTTGTATGGCTTTGTGGTGGTTTATCATTTGCAATCAGGTAAATTATCATCCATTTAGTTGGGTATTAAAAGCATGCAGTCACAATGTTAGATGATGATGATGATGAGCCAGACCTCCATGTGCTGTCCTCTTGGATCTCTGTGATGAATTGAGTTCCGTTTTGCAGTGAGGCACACGAAGAAATCAAGCCGTGACAGTCACACTTCAAGTCCTAACAACCGGCACTTTTCAGAGGGAATTGGCTGACAGCTCATTGATATCTCAGCCAACCTTTAGCTGTGTCAGGTCTGATGTGTCAGAAGGTATAACTGCTTTGTCACATCCGTACGTAAGGGTTGCTTACAAAGTGGCTGAACAGGTGAACAAAAAGGCATCATAATTTACAGACACTGCACATTTCTCCTTTCTTACCTTACTTTTAAACAATATATTTTATTTACTATTGCTATTTTGATATTTTATTATGTATAGTTTACTTCATATTTTTATTCCTATGTTATCTATCTATCTATCTATCTATCTATCTATCTATCTATCTATCTATCTATCTATCTATCTATCTATCTATCTATCTATCTATCTATCTATCTATCTATCTATCTATCTATCTATCTATCTATCTATCTATCTATCTATCTATCCTTACAGGCGACAGTGGATACCCCCTCAAGTGATGTCCACACAATCCTTTCCTTAACCTAAAGAGCATAGTCCGGCATGCACTATTGTGGAGTGCATCAGATTGATGGAGAGCAGATGGTGTTGCTTCGATGCCGCGGGTAGTCAGAAAAGGTGTGCCAAAATGTGGAGGCGTGTGTGGTGATACATAACGTGACCTCCTGACCCCTGTTGAACCCAGGCCCGACCCCTCTACCCAGGTACATGAGCCAAATGCTGCTGCTGTGTGCCATTGTTTAAGATGTGATGTGTAGCACAAAAGATATGGAAAGATGTCACATGTCACTATTTCTATTTCTACAAGAAGTAGAAATGTTTTTTTTGTAATTGAAGTTATTGTTTTGTGCATAAATCTGTGAACACAACATCAATGCATTTGTCCACAAATCAGATGATGAGCGGTTTGACCTCCGGCTCCTCCAGCCTGTATGTTGAAGTGTCCTTGGGCAAGATACTGAACTCCAAATTGTGTGTGACTGCGTATGAATGGTTAGCTCAATGGCATCAGTGTATGAATGAGTGTGAATGGATGAATGAGGTAGTGTAAAAGCTCTTTGAGTTGTCAGAGGACTAGAAAGGCGTTCTGTAAGTACAGTCCATTTACCATTTACTTTAGCACAAACAGAGAACCACCTGAGTCATCCTGTGCGTCATGCATGTCAGCGCCCCCCTTGGACTTCACCACTACTTCATAAAGATTTCCTTGATGAACGATGCAGGCTTCCCCTGCCCCCGGCAGAGGCACAAACACTCTGTCCGTATGAGGTAATGCACTTATTTGCATCCACTTTAACATCAGACCACTTCTTCTTAATTTCAGTGATTGTCCGACTTTCTGAGGCAGAAGCATTATAAGAGTGTCTGCCCCATGCTGCCATTCTAATGCCATTTTGGCATTAGTTATGCCCACGCTGTGTCCACTAAATAAGACTCTTTTCTGCCTCCACGTCCTCAACAAGAACTTCCACTTCACACTGAGTGAAATTTCTTTTTTTATTCTTTCTTTCAGTATTTGCCATGATGGCCTTCCTCATGCAGTCCAGATATATTTGGGACTATTCACTGACTGAGGGCATATAGGCATAGGCATATATAAGTGTTGCATGAAGCTTGCTAAGGTGTGCCACAATGTGTTATGGTGCTGTGTGCTGAATTTCACCACTGTCTGTGTTTTATCTGTACACAACCTTTTAATGTGATCGCTACACACAGGTTTATAAATGAGGCCTCTGGTCATACCAGGGCTGCAGGTGTAGCAACAGCAACAACAACATTTGCGTGTGCTGAATTAAGCATGACTATTAATTCAACATTTAATGTGTGTGAGGATTAATTATTTTTTTTCTGGTTAAGTTACAGAGTTATGTAAAACTGCTGATATCCTCATGATTAGGTTTGCCAAAAAATGTGTAAATTTCCATGAATGAAGTAATTAATTAACCACTATAAAAATTGTCACAGTAATCAGGTTAGAAAACATTAACATGACCTTAACACATCTAGTATACATGGCAACACGTATTTATTTGAAGTCATGTTTCCAGCTTAGTCCAACTGAACTCTTTTAGCTGTTCTGTTTTGGCTTCCATCAACTCCTGCTGCTAATTTTGTCCGTCAGCCGTTCAATGCTGAGCATTTTATTAAAACATCTGTTTAAGAGAGCAGTGAGACTGAACCAAGACAGTAAAAGTAACTACCCATGAAACCAAAACAACGCAAAACAATGCTAAAACTTAGAGCTGAGGGTATATATGTTGTTAAGCGCTGTGGTCGTCCCAAAGAAAATAAACCTATTTTTAATAAAGACAGAAATTTGTTCCTTCCCTGTTGGGTTTTTATATAAAATAGACATATATATATATATATATATATATATATATATATATATATATATATATATATATATATATATATATATATATATATTTACAGAGAGAAACATAATCAAACAAGAGATGCTGGAGAAAAAAGAAAGAGTTATGGAAAGAAACTTTTCCACAGTTCAGACTTTTCATATATCTCATATTTAAATGCAGAGTGGATGAATTATTATTTTGTTTTTTTACAATACGTACAGTGTATCCTTATGTTTTTACCACAAAGGCTGATAAAAGGACTGACAACGTCTAACACTAATATGTGTCATGTGGTGGTAGATAACAGTTCCTCCATCATACAGACCACACATTGCTCTGATGTGTATACAGTGGAGGTGAGGATGCGTCTTGAACGAGTTGTAGCTTCGGGCTAGAAGTAATTTCTTGTTTTGTTTCTCAAATATATATTTCTCGAAAGCTTCGTGGAATCTGGCAGCAGATGAAACACTGATTGCCTCTAGGGAATGAAGAGGGATGAAATAAAGAACGAAAGTGGGGCAAGGGATTGGACAAAAAGAAGAAAGAAAAAAAAAAGAAAACATTGCATTAATCAGCTGGCAGTGGTTTTGGACTAGCAAGCTATGGCCCGCGATGGAACTTTGAATTAGTTGTGGAAGTCAGCTCATTCCAGCTGCCCTACTTTTTACAGCATACACAAAACCTGCAAGCTGCTCCTCACATCTAGCACATACTGTATGTAACAACCTGACCCTTCATCATAAGCTGCCAACTGTATATTTACTACCTTTCATTTTTGTTGCAAGTACACTGGGTTTGAAATTATAATTGAATACAAATTTGGAAAACCATTCAAAGGGAGGTGCATTAGTGAATCATAACATGAATGATTCTAAGTGTTATGTGTTTTAATGTATTTTTTGTTCAGGACATGTTAGGCCAAAAGGTGAAATCATTGATCTTACTTCTAGAGCAAAACAGCTATTACGCCTACATTTCGACACTCGAAATTTGCTTTGAGAACTTTGCTTTAATTAAAAAGTTACTTTTTGCCTACAGAGACTTAACTGTAAATAGATTAAAGAGAGAGAATGTGTGTGCTTTACGTAACTAACATTTTTAGAACTTGACTTGTTTTTGTGTGTCTGTAGCTTAAGGTTGTCCCCTCACTAAACTCACACTGAGCCTCCCAGCAATATCTCTCTTTAAACTGTAGATGCTTTGGCTCAAGACCAAATGGCACCATCCTTCACACTATCCATAAAGATGAGCACCAAGAAGATAATAGAAATCCATACAAATATGAAGGATAATATGTTGCGTGGTGCCAAATTTAGATGCTGTCGTTGTATGTTTGAGTCAGTGGTAATTAATTACTTATTGTTTGGTCTTTCGGAGAAGCCAGTTTCTCTCAAACTGTGTTGCTCCACAGACTGACACCAGTGTACACCAACATGTAACCTATTGATCCAATGGCACAAGCCTCCTCGGGCGTATTTCCAGCTGCCTTTAAACATGCCAGAGTTACGCCACTGCTAAAAAAGACTACGCTTAACGCCACCCTGGTTGAAAACTTCCCTTCCTCTCAAAAAACATTGAGAGGGCGGTCTCCAAACAAATCACTGCCTTCCTCACCCATCACCACCTACTTGACCCAAAACAGTTGGGTTTCAGGAGTGGCCACTCCACTGAGACAGCTCTTCTATCTGTCACAGAGGCCCTAAAAACAGCCAGAGCACAAGGGCAATCATCTGTACTCATCCTTCCTGACTTATCGGCTGCCTTTGATACAGTCAATCATGAAATACTCTTAGCCACACTCGCCAACATGGGCATCACAGGCACTGCCCACTCCTGGCTCGAGTCCTACCTCGCTGGACGCTCCTTTAATGTGTCTTGGCAAGGCCGTCTGTCATCGACTCATACCCTCTCCACGGGGGTGCCGCAGGGGTCGGTGCTGGGCCCCCTTCTGTTTGCCATCTACACCACCTCGTTGTCCCATGTTATCCGCTCACACAGCTTCTCCTACCACTGCTATGCCGATGACACACAGCTATACCTGTCATTCCAGCCGGACGACACCACGGTCTCCGCACGCATCTCCGCCTGTCTCTCTGATCTGTCAACCTGGACGAAAGACCACCTTTTCCAGCTTAATCTGTCAAAACCGAACTCCTGGTCATCCCTGCCCATGAGTCAATCCGCCATGACATCAACTTGAAAATTGGCACTGTCACTATTACCCCTAACCATGCTGCTAAAAACCTGGGCATCTTACTAGATGATCGTCTTTCTTTCTCTGAGCACATTTCCTCCGTAGCGAGGTCATGTCGCTATGCAGTGTACAATACAAAAAAAATCAGACCATACCTGACCCAATATTCCGCTCAGCTCCTGCTACAGGCCACAGTCAGCTCCCGCCTCGATTATTGCAACTCGCTCCTGTCCGGCCTACCTGCTTGTGCAATCAAATCTTTGCAAATGGTCCAGAATGCTGCAGCGCGACTGGTTTTTAACCAACTCAAAAGGACACACGTCACCCCACTCTTCAGCGACCTGCACTGGCTGCCTATAGCAGCCAGAGTTAAATACAAAGCCCTGACGCTAGCCCACAAAATCATTTCAGGATCTGCCCCTGCCTATCTCAGCGTCTTACTAAAGGCTCACGTCCCGACCAGGGCATTACGCTCCGCTCATTCAAACCGTCTAGTTGTACCATCGCCTCTCACAAAGCGAGGTCACTGTAAACTCTTCTCTGTGGTTGTCCCCAAATGGTGGAATGACCTATCAACGGCTGCAAGAACTGCAACATCCCTTTCTACCTTTAAAAAACTTGTAAAAAACTTTCTCTTTCGAGAATGCTTCCTTGTCTAAGAAAACTAACAACTACTCTGTGCTCCTTTACACCTTTTCAGCTTATGTCCTCCTCTGTAAGTCGCTTTGGATAAAAGTGTCTGCTTAATGCAATGTAATGTAATGTAATATAAAAGCCAGTGCTGACGCATTAAAAACACTCCTACGTGCAAGTGATGCATTTCACTCTTACCAACATCCATTACAAATGTGCATCTGTATAAATTGTGTCTCAGTGGATCATGACTTCTTAATGGCAACAGGTTGTATCCAAATAACATCCCATTCTTACCATTTACTGTGACAGGAGATCCATTTTTCTAATCAATTCAAATCATTTTCAAGTACATGACACAAGTCTTTGAACTATTCCTACAGTTCTATCAAAGGTGCCTGTGCTTCAACATACCCACAATGATTTTGCTGTGGCGTGTCATAGAAGGCATGGGTGAGTTGACTCTCCCTTCATCCATTGGTGTAGCACATATTCTGTTTAAGATTAACAGCCGTCAGTAAATCAAATATTTACATCAATAAGACAGAAACCTACATCTACAAAGCTCCATCCAAGCTCCTGCGGGTGTCAAGAAATCTGAAGTTGCGCTAGCCCCCAAAGAGTAGCAAAAGAAGAAACGTGGCTAATGTCTCTGCTAATGTGTCCTGCTATGTCTCTGCTTTAGTTTGAATCAGTCATGAAGCTCCTGGTTGTTACATAAAGACAAAGGTGCTTTGAAAGTGAAGTGTGACCTCTTGGTGCCACATACTACCTTTGGGTTTACTTCATTCTGAATCATCATTGGTGGGTCAAAGGTGAATGTGGGCGGTACTAATCGATTCTGCTGACTCTGATTGGTCGATAGGTGTCAATCATCCACACACTGTGTTGTTTTAGCCTTAGCAGCACCGCTAGCTGCTACCTGCTACCTGCTGCTCCATATTCTTTTAATACCGCTTGTTCCAAACATCGGGTCGTATTAAAACTCAAAGTCTTCTTTCCTCCTCTCGGAATCTTTGCTGAACAACTTTTGCAAACAACTGATGTCAATAACTGTTGTTATCTTCTGCCACTATGAAAAATGACCACACTGGTGAAGTCATGTTCATTATTAGTCTGGCAGAGACTGGGCCAGGCTTGGGTCCTGCCAATAAGGCGCGATAACTTTGGGGCTACTCGGCCTGCAAACGTCTGATGATGATCATGTGTTTAAAAAATCAGCTGAAAAGTTAAATTGTGTTTATTTATAAAAAATGTGTTTAAAAACACACAATTATGTTAAAATGTGTTTTAAGAAGAAAAACACACAAAGATTGTGTTAAAAAAATATTTGAGCACATTCACAAATAAAAACATTTAAGATGTTATAATAATAAATTATTATTTTAATAAAATAACGATGTGAATGACATTTGTTGTCATTACTATTATTAAAACCCGTCGTAGGCCATTACTCATACAGTGTGTGATGGTATCAACGGAAAAAAATTTCAAAAATCATACAGTGTATGCCGGGCTTTAGGGTTAAACAGTTGTTCCTCTGCTGAAAGGTGGTCTCCAACAGCTAGAAGACTGGAACATGTTGAATGACCACAGAAAGAACACCAACAGTAAGCAGTGAGACAGTTCTCCTTGCTGGGATGGATTGACGAAACCTCACACTGCATGTCTGTTGACCGCTTTGAAGTAAATTAACTCAACCTGGATTCATTAATTAGTTTTTGTACAAAAATTTGAGAATGGAAAAAGTACAATGTATACTTAATATCTGAAAACTTTTACTTCAAATGTGGTGTAGTATGCAGTACACTTAAATAAATCTTTCAAACGTGGAATATGGATGAAGGATGCACTTCTGGCACACAATGTGGTGTATTTTGATTCTAAGACTTCAGATCGGTCAGAATGAGAAACTTGAAAATATACCAGGAGGCTTGCTGCTGTATAGAGCCCTCAAGTCTTTAAAAGGCTATGCACTGAATCATTTATTTACATTTTTATTCATCATTTACTTACATTCTCGTTGGTGGATTGCAAACTTTCAGTTCTAATTGTCTGCATCTGATGTGACATTGCTGCTGAGTCCATTCCAGCAGAGTCTACAGGGACTAGTAACACCACACAAAGCACAACCATGAGACCAAATCTGATGATACAAACACATTTTATTAGTGGCTCTAAAAGATAAAAATGTCATGCAACCCATCACAACTACTTAATCAATTTCTGTGTTGCTGCATTTAGGCTGGCTGTCCAGTCCAAATGCCTGCCAGATCCTGCAGAGACATGTGAAAATAGATTACATTATGTTTTCTCTGTACGAGATGGACAGTTAAAGTACTGGATGAAGAAATGATGTGTTATATGGCCTCATTAATTGTTGTCACCCTGGTTTAATTCCCATTAGAACCTGAATAATAAGCACAAATTCTTGGATGTATTACCTTTAGTATTTCAACAATACAGTGGCTCTCCAGTAATGTTAGTCTTGTTCCCTTCTACTTTATAACTCTACAGCAACACAAAGACTTTAATGGATATTCTTCACAATTGTTAAAGTAGATAATGATCAGTTGTTATTTTCCTGTAATCATGTTTTACTTTACAAAAAGATCTTCCAGGGTGGACGTTAAATCTGTCAGGCCGGGACTCAAATGAGGACTCAGATGCAGAGTTAGGCAGTCAGCGGTTTGATTCAGGACGCGACAAGATCTCGACTGAGTGAGGCTATGAAAAGACCCTAAACTAAAGGAAACAAAAATTACTCCAAGGAGGAAAAAACACTGAACTACTCTAAATAACAAAATCAAAATCACTCTCAACGAGGAACAAAAAGGCTAGGACTACTTGTATTAAAGATTAACGAAATCAAAATCACTCACAACGAGGAAAAACAAAAAGGCTATGAAACATCAACTTAAAGCGCTCAAAAACGAGGCAGGAAACACACTAGACTAGATACAAAGTAACAAAAGGCTAGACTAGGAATTACAACAGAAAATCACTCATTCGAGGGAGAAAACAAAAGAGTACTTGAGCTAAGAAGCTGTGACTATGAACTATGGAGAGAAGGCTTTGGTGCACGACAAAGGACGAAACACTTTGGCACGGGACAAAGGGAGACGCAGACAATATATACACAAGGTAATGGGGAACAGGTGGAGACAATCAGGGCGGGGGAGACAATCAGACCGGTGACACACGAGGAAGGGCAAGTGACCTGAAACGAGAGAGTTATCTTTCAAAATAAAACAGGAAATGAGAACATATGAGACATAACAAAAATCCAGCTTGACCTCACCGCGGTGTGACAAAATCAACTGAAGCTGGAAAGGAAAGTGTTTTTTTTTTTGTTCAGTTTATATTACATCCATAAATAATTCACATTTTCGGATTCAATAAGAAAAAAACAAATCGTTTCCATTTTATGTTCATGTCTTTCAAGTTATTTTGTTTTAATATATACAGTTATAAATAAATGTAAAAACACTAAAGTAATTATTAATTGGACTGAATTGTTCTTATCAAGTCAATATTCAAATGAATTTGTCCCTAAAAGTAATATCCAGCACTGAACCTAACCCTACTGTTTGTACATAAATTGTCAGTGAGAGCATTTTTCATTCGTCATCAATTTGAGTATTGAATTTCCTTTCCCCCTCTGTAGTCTCAGGAAACTGCTGATGCAGTAACCGCAGATGGCAAAACCTTTGACATCAGTGTCACACGAAGACATGTTGGAGAGGAGTGTTATGCAATGACAGTGCCAAAAAAAAAAAACATCCCCAACTGGAAGTCATCTTAATAAGTGAAGCTATATATACATGCAGAAAGATAGAAATAATTATTCAAAAGGTCCTAAACGGTTAATCTAGGCAACTGCTGACTTCTAATAATACCTAAAAATTTAATAATAATACAATAATTAAAAATCAAGTAAATGACTAATATTCACTTCAAAGTTACTTAAAAAAGGCAGTCGAGTGTCACATAAGATAAGTTCATTAGTTTCTATAGATGTGATCTAAAGAATCCTCATCTCTTGGCACAGGTGGATAAATGTGATGCTCTTTGTCCACAAATTTGTTTGTTTTCTGCCAAGCTCCAGTAATGGAACAGACCTCTTGGTAAACAGCTTCACCAGGTCAAGACAATATCGACAGTCCCTGTTGTCAAAACTTTCCAAATGTTCAGTTTACGAGACGGTGTGCTATACACCTAGTATTAGATAAGCTTCTATAGTAAATACATATAATAAAGTCTTGGAGGTGGATTGGATAATCCAGGTCAAAGAGAGACTGTCTGTAAGGGATGCTGTAAGAAGTAAAGTGAGGGTGCCTGCACCAAGGCAGGGATTTCTTTGGTCAACACTACATATGACTTCTATTAATTGAGGCAGAATTATTGCACAGAAGACCAAAGAGCAGGGGAGATCTGAGAGCAAACATTTCACCGTAACAGATTGTGAGGAGAAGGTTGAAGCCAGGGTGCTGGAAATCTGTGCAAGAGCAAATCTCAAAAACAGAAAACAAAAACAGTGGCTATGTGAGCGTGTGCAGGATTTTGAAAGAAAACATTATAACCCTGGACATGAAATCAATGAGTCCTGCTCTCAAATGGAAAGATAACTATGAATGCAGGTTTAATGAACATTACTATCTGGCTTTTTTTTTTCTTGTCAGAATTTCACTGTAATGAAGTTACATAAGTTAAGTTGCTTTTGTTAATGTAACCTTGTATTGCTGACTCTATGTTTACTGTGGTGGATTACAAGCATGATTCAAAAGTCTGATAACTGATTATCACATGGAAATGAATTTAAACCAAAGAACGCATTGACTAAGCTAAAGTAAATGTTCTAAAACATGTTAAATAACAGGTATAATTTGGCAGGTTGTATTTATATTAGGAGTCGTGTGAATTTATAATTGTGTATGTCAGCATGTGTTTTGTATGTGGAGCTTGCCTCGTTGTGTATGTTGTCAACTTCCTGTTTTGTGGAGGTTTCACATGTTACAGGGACTGGGCAGGTTTAGTTTATTTTGCACTGATTACACAGTAGAGATGATTTTTGTTAGACACACTAGTTTTAGAGGTGCTGTTTTGATGTGTTTTTTGGTTCATAACAACTAATAATATATTTATCTTTTTCCAGCCTATTAGCAAGATATCACCTGCACCAAGCATCATTAAAAACCTGACGTTAGTCTGAGCATCAGATCCACCTGTGTGCCCTTGCACTGTGATGAAGTGAGCTTGAAGTGTTTTTATCTTTTATTGAAGTTTACATATTTCAACTAGCAGACATCTATTTTGTGATTTTTTTAGGGAACATATTTCAAAACAAATGAAATAATCCTAATTTAAGGTAGTTTATTGAAGTCTAGGGTTGAACCTGTAGCCAAGTTGCCTCAGCTTATGAATCCATTATTAAAATGAATTCATTTGGACCTGAAATTGTCATCGACAGGTGCAACTAACTCAAATTCACACCTTGTGCCAACAAGTAAACGTGTGCAAGACTGAAATAATGACAGAAATCACTCAAGTACAGCTGTTTCCATAGGCAGCTACACATGGTTTATATTCTGTAACATTACCTCACCTTCCTTTCTCCATCTAATTTATCATTTTACAGTGTTCAAATCACACTGTCATCATTTACAGAGTGCAGAGAAAGACCTGTTAGTTCTCCATCTTGTTTCATTACAGCATAATGTGCCGAGTATAATTTAGTATTGATGAGTCACTGTGTGTGTGTGGGTGTGTGTGTGTGTGTGCGTGTGCGTATGCTCCTGCACCCTTTTCTGCTCGCTCTTGTACTTCATTTGAACCTGATTTCCAAAGCATGCATGTGTATTTCTTTAATGAGTGTGTATTAAATGGTTAATAAAGGACTTGTGGTTCCAGATGGGAAGGCACAGTTTGACTTCCTGATTCATTATCTGTCACATCCACTTTACCTTTCTCCACCTCTCAGTGGAAGTGGAGCTCAGGCGTAGCTAGTGCACTGTGGCAAGTGACGAAGTCGAAGACTTCTTGCATTTTAATGGAGTTTCACTTGAGTTTATAAGACTTTGTTTCTTCTATTGCCAATATAACTCTATTTTTTCTCACCTCTATTTACTTAATAAATATGTATGTAATGCATGTAAAATGATGAGCAGTGACTGATAATCTTGTCCACATGCTATTTACATGTGATCTCTCTCTCTGGATATCTTATCTGGATGAGGACAAATGCACACCAGTTGTATGTGCTAATGCACATACCATGTGATGCTAATGGCCGTGATCGGATCTGTCTGCTACCTTTTGGATGTGGTCGGATATCAGCAGGGGTCAGCCAAGTGTGAATGTAATCTGTACAGTGTGTGCAGACTGAGAGGGAATGTGAAGCTTGCCATCCAATCAGCTCTTTGATCTGCTACCACTAGTAAGTGTGCCATTGTTCAGTGTGCGCAAGACGTAGCAGCAGTAATGCCATTGTAGAAATTAGTTATTATGTATGAAATGATTGCAGGTGCTTGATTAGTCTTTGTTTGCATTGACTACAGCCTGTCACAGTGTCTTCTCCATTTATCTCCATATAAATGCAGAATCTGTAGGTAAAATAGTAGTAGCTACATGGAGGGCTGGAGCACGGTTGCATACACATGACACACTGGACCTTTAAGTCGTGTTTTGGATGTATCATTTCCTGCTGAGGTGCTGCAGTAATAAACCCTGCTCTAGGAGCTCATGCTTTAATGAATGTATCAAGGTAAACTGTGGTTATAGTGCGCAGGAAAACATTATGCTCTCACCTCTCATTAAGACCAACAGTTTGTAGAACATTTAAGCAGATCATCTACAGTATATATATATATATATATATATATATATATATATATATATATATATATATATATATATATATATATATATATATATATTGTATTCCTGTAAGGACTTCGCATGTCCTCAGCTAATAAAGCAGAAATACCCAGAATGTACAAATGTCTAATAGAATTACTTCCACTGATTTAATGGCTGCTCTTTTACTTGATTTAACACAATGTTGTTTTTTGGAAAACATAATTTATTCCAGCGTGCATCTGCACTCAACACATTCTGCAGTTTGCATCACTTGAGACCTCAGTGTGTACTAATTAATGAAGCTGGAAAAACAAAATGAACTCTTCAATTAACTTCTGCTTCTGCACCATGTTCTTTGAGCATGCACAATGAGTGTTTCTAAGGGAAGTCTTTATACTGCAATTAGCTACATAGGCTTGTCTCAACCCTTTAAAACATAAAACACATATCAGGTTTGTACTATTGACTGATGGACCTTTAAATGATCTCTTTGAACCCCAAACTTCTGCACGATTGTTTTCTGCTTTAAAAACTCATCACTGTTGTGATGACTCGATGACATTTTTCAGTAAATGGTGGAAACAAGTGACTTTTGTTGTGCAGATACAGCCTGGAGGGAAATACTATGTGCAAATATCTCCCTGACGCACTTGGCATAGCATTCTCACCTGTGTGCGGATGTGTGTGTGTGTGTGTGTGTGTGTGTGTGTTCAGTGTTTTGTGTGATGCAGCGCTGTGGGACGGCTGAAAAGTTAATTACAGTGCTTATTTTTCAGAACCTCAGCGAAATCTTGTTTTGTTTTTTCTGGGGGGTTTTCTGCAAGCAGAAATTTTATCATCAAAAAAAAATACAGATACAACATGTTTCCTCAGTAAACACATGAGCTGGGCAAAAACAGAAGCACCTACACTATGTAACACAATACAGTACAACAGAACTGTAATGAATTCGGGTGGTCTTGGAGACTGAAAAACTGTACACAAACATTTCACACAAATGTTAAGCAGACAGAAGATCCAGAAAATATGGAAAGAAAACATGATGACTAAATTGCAGTACTGTTTATTTCCTCATGCATTTGCTGGCTACTTACTAGAGAACAGCCTATGTCATAATCCTTCAGATTGTATGTGAAATGAAACCCTGTTTTTGAATGAAACACAGGAGACGTTTTGTAAACATGTCAAAAACTGATCCATTCTAGATGAGAGAAAAATAATAATTGCGACAATAATAAGACGAGATCTGCACATAACAGGCTGCAGTACAGTCAGCGGCTCATGTTACTGTGTCCTACAGTTGTGTGGAAAACTACTCGTGCAGTGTTCAGCATGAAATCAGAGCGTGGTTGGCCAATTATTTCTGACTGACTTCATTAAAACAACATGAGTTTGTTTGTCTGCACTGTAAACATATAGGACTGGTTGCTCTTCTTGTGTTTCTGTCGACTTAGCTGCTGAAGTCGAAGAGTATTGTATTATTAAACTGTACTCGCTGTTACAACCAGAAACTACAGGTATCACTTAAAAAAGCAGATCTATGAGTTGTGTGCATTTTCACCAAATAGTGATTTCTCTTTTCAAGGTCCAGTGTGTAAAATTTAGGGTGCTCTATTTACAGAATATGGCAGAAATGGAATATGCAAAACTATGGTTTAGGGTTAAAGTTATGTTTTTTAAATGAAGTTTTACAACTAGGTTAGGGACCACACCTCAAACTCATTGCATGTCCGTTACACAAGTACTTAAACACACCTTATCCGTTGACTCCCTCTTTGATGCAGTTTTTTTACATTCCTGGTCAGCCCCCATCCATCAACAACCCTGTTCTCTCCTCCCTCCGACCCTCATCCCTTCGTCCCCTCTATTCTCATCCCTTCATCTCTTCGATCCTCATCCGTTCGACCCACATCCATTCATCCCTCATCCCCCCATCCCTTTAACCCTCATACCTTCGACCCTCAGAGCTTCATACCTCCGACCCTCCACCTTCAATGTTTCTAGGGCTGCATCTAACGATTATTTTTCTATCGATTAATCTAACGATTATTTTTTCGATTAGTCGATTAATCTAACGACTATTTTTTATCAATTATTCTAACAATGATTTTTAATTACTTGATTGATGACAATGAATTTACCTAAATAAAAAGCAAAAGCATGTCTTCTTAATATTTCAAGATTTTATTCAAACACATCTCTTGAAAAACAAAACCTTTGTTTCAAAAGTAACAAGATGAAATGTATGCACTAAAAATATGCACCAAAAATAGCTGCCTTCACAACACACACTCTTTATAGCATTTTTATATTTTTTATGAATTTTTAATATATTTCATAATGTACATATGAGCATTGAAGCAGTGCAAGATACTTGGCTCAGAGACACACTTTAAAATCAAATTTTAACCATTCATCATATTTTATAAATAAACGTTTAATACATTTAACACCCACGTCTTATTTTGAAAACCGGTCCACACGCTGCAGTAAGCTAGCGCTGACTTTGCCCGAGCAGCCATCTTACTTCCGCATATACGCCCGCTACCATGCGACCGCGACGCATCGGACGTTTTACGCGTCGACGTATTTACGTAATCGACGTAATCGATGACGTCGACGAATCGCTCCACCCCAAAATGTTTCTACAGCTCAGTACAGACATAGGACTTTCTGTGTGGAGTTGCATGTACTCCTTGTGTCTGCATGGGTTCTTTTCGGGTACTCTGGCTTCCTCCCACAGTCCAAAGACATGACCTTAACAGGCTAATTGGTGACTCTAAATTGACCATAGGTGTGAATGGTTGTTTGTCTCTATGTCCTGCGATAAGCTGGGGGCTGCCTCTCGCCAAAAGTCAGCTCCAACACTATATACTGTCAAGTTTAGTCCAGTGGCTCCCAACATAAAGTAACTGTATGCACCAGTAGCCTATTAATGATCTAAGATTGACAGCAATAATATCAGTCAAAGGGAAGAAACAAGTATCTTTACTTTGGCTGGAACCACATCTGTCACCTACTGTATACTCCAGTATCTGGCTTAACAATGGTATTCTTCATGATACTTTAAAATTTGTCATTTCCAGATAAGCAATAAAACGTTATTGATGGCTCAACCTGCACTTTAAAACTTTATTCAGTGATTTTAATGTAGTTGGTGATTTTTCCTCTGATGTCCTCCAGCTGCTCAGCTTCAAGTCTCTGAGATTTACAGTTTCCTGATGGACAGATAGCTTTAGCATAACTACTTGCTAAAGTAGCTAACTGCTAATTAACTGCTGCTAATTAAATCTGCCATTAGCAGCCGGCAGCAGCTGGACCAGAGCGGGAGTGAGCACATCCTCTGAGACCGACAGGGAATAACGTTACAGAGGTGATTTACAGACGCTAACTGTCATTAGCTCGGTCAGCTGTGTAGCTAACTGAAATGACTCAGCCAGGAGCTAAACTTGAGAAAACCACCTCTGTGTGCTCCTGTGTTCCCTGCCAGACTGGCCACTGCAGGTTTTGGAGGCCAAAAACTATATTTCACTCAAGGCTGGCTCCAGAAGTAAGTCAGGTTCAAAAGTCGCCATGTTAAAATGTCCAACTTCACAGTAGAAATAAACATGTTTACAATTTATTTTTTAATAAATTGACAGGTAGGTGCTGTTAAAGTAGGCTTGTTTGAGAACCCAGGCATCATTTGACCCATCTCAGGCCCACAGGACTACCAACATGGTGGGGGCCAGCGTCACATATTTTCAGCTTCTGACTGCAAATCACATTACTAGTACTGTACATTTAGATTTTTAATTTAAATGAATTGACTGGAGGACTCTGACTTTTAATGGATCATTTTCATATTTTTATTTTGACAGGAAATAAATCACCATAAGAGCGATGTTTTCTGGCATTTTTCACGAAGATGCAGGTGATGCAATGAATCTTCTCTGTCTGCATTTTGAACTGAGTTCTGGAAGTTCTGTATTATTAATACATCCATCCAAATTAATATAGCCATTACCACCAATAATCACAGGTGTTGCCAAAACTCAAGGGTTATAACTTGAAAGTCTTTGTACCATCTTGTGAAATCAGTGCAATCCTTCCCAGTGTCCTTCTGGTTTGTAGTTCAGCATGTCATCCACTTCCAGGTACGATGGCAGTCGACCTGACCTTTGTGCAGACAGATGAACTAGAAATCCATGTGAATTGACCATAATGTATTTCCCTGAAAGCATCCTCTTACCTATATTGATATCCTGATATAATATCAAGTTATATGATCTTCCTGAAATGACTCCGCTGAAATCAATATAACCCAATATAGGTCCACTTAACCTCGTACAATTCCTACATGAAAATGAGTTTGATGTCCCTCTGAAGCATCCGATGTGAGCCAAATGAATTATAGAAGGGACCTGAATGAACTCCGCGTGACTCCGACGGCAACTCGATAACTTTGTATGTCTCCAGATGACTTCAGTGGCCTAAAGGTGAGCACACAGTGACATGATACAGACGTATACACCCCTACACAGTCCATATGGACCCATAGGACTGCAGTCAGCTTGTAATGGAGTCAAATGGCTTCCAAGAACTTTGGGTGTGTGTGCTTCTAGTGTTGTGCCAAAAAAGTAGCAACTGCAAATTGATTAGGTTGCTCTTAAAATGTATAAGTGTGAGTGTGTGTGTGTGTGTGTGTATGTGTGGGCTTAGGGAGGAGTTGGACATATTTCTTTCTCTGTCTATCGCTGTCTTTCAACATACACGCAGAAATTTCCTGTGAACTTGAACCTCGCTGCGCACGACTCCAGTGAGGTGAAAGTGTGCATATCTGTGTGTGTGTGTGTGTCTGTGTGTGTGTGTTTGTGTGAGAAGTGGAAAATCAACATGGCCAGTCAGTATCACGTGGCCTGGGGAATTGGCCAATCAATAATGCAGCGAACTGCGATACATCCCTTGTATCACACACACACACACACACACACACACACACACACACACACACATTCTGCTGTCTCTAGGGTGCGGTTTGAATGTGCTTGTGTGTAACGGGAGGAAAGAAAGAAAGAAAAAGGGTCCCTATATGTGTGTCTGTCTGTGTGTGTGTATGTGTGTGTGTGTGAAGTGTCAAAGCACACTCATACTTAAACACACACACACACATCCATACACTAAGCTGCAGAGAGCTAAGGTGATTCCTGCAGGTGTTGTTGATATTATGAATATAAATCCATAAGGCTTTGTGAGCCTCATAACTGATGCTGCAGCTTCTCATGGTGACTCACAGTGTATAGATGTCTTGTGGAAAATTCCTGTCTAACATTTCACTGTTATCCTGTGCTATTATTGAGCTTATCTGCAGTTAGCCTGCATTTTGAGAACCTCTCATAGGTCCAATGGACATGTAAACACATGGACCTGTGTCTGAACGAACCTGTTAGTACTCCCTGCTGCTCCATGTGGTGCCTGAAATAGTCTCGACAAGATAAAACGGCAGCATTAGTCGTTGGTTAAACGCTATACTGACCTATGATTATGTTTTAATTACTCGTGATCTGTGTGTGAATAATGACTGTTACCTCTAAGAAGCAAAGGCAGAGAGATTATCACACTGATACCAGAGACTGTGGTTCTTATTCCATCTCCTACCAGCAGTCAGCGTTTGTAATTGTCTAACCCAAGCCAAACCTTCAGCACAGAGATCAATAAATTCTAAACTCTGAGTTTAAAGTTCTGAAACTTTTATAGTTCAAAAAAACTTACAGGTACAAATAGAAAAGAATTGTGGTTTACGTAGAAAATGAATTTTGGGCCACAAGGGACTTTTTTTCACTGGGACAAAATTAGCACACGGCTGGATCTGCCACATTGGATCTCTTCTGTTTATTTCTGTAAATTGCTTTGGGAGGGGGCATTTTGCTTCAGTGAGAAAGCTAACAGTATAGAGGCCGGCAGAAAATGATGAGAACGTGAGAGGTATTGCAACGAGGCCACTAGCTGGAATCAAAACATGGATGTTGCAGTTATATGGTATCACCTTAAGGTCACTTCAGTTACGCTTTGGTACAGCATGCAAATGTAAATGACGCCATCAGCTCTTGTCCCTGTACACAAGTGCGCCACACAGGAAACTGAACAGTAATGGACAGGGAGAGAATGAAAAAGTAGGGTATTAATACTTTTACTTGGTATAATTACTTCTTGCAGCACAGACGCCATAGTTCTTGAGTGCAGCAGAGCTCTTCTTTCCTGCCTCCTGCTATGGTACAGGTCCCAAACATGTCTAAAAGATAGTCACGAGGTTCAAATAAGTATGCAAGTAGTCTCATTTTTAAATGAGACTCAGTATAATCATACTTGTACATTGCAGCCAATGGAGCTGCCCCCTGCTGACCATTATAAAGAATACAGGTTTAAGACACTTCCAGGTTGGCTTCACTTCATTGGCTCTGTCCACTGTCAGTGGCCATCAGAAGCCACAGCTTTCTTTTACCTAAATGCTGAGGACACATTTTGAACTTTTTTTTTTCTTTGACCAAAAACACCAATCTTATTTTTGAATCATTTTTGTTCAAAGGAGGCCGCTCCTTCAGTGTCACAACTGTCATTTATGCATCTGTTTGTATCTCATGGTTGATTTTCTGCACGGAACATCCTCTCAGCCTATACTGTCACACAGCAAATGCAGAGAAGACATTTTAGCTTTGCATTCGACACTAAAGATGACCAAATTAGTAGCACGTGTAGCATCTCATGCATGTTCTGCCTGTTTAGAGCAGAAAGGGAGAGACTGCAGTCTCTCTGCTGATTCCCCTCTATCTCACATGATGAATGAGGGGATATGCTGTAAATCTGGGCTGGTTGGACACACAAGTGCATGCGTGGACAAACACACTCGCACACACACATAAAGGCGTTGAATCTGGGCTGGTTGGTTGTTTTATAAATGAGCTCTGCTGTGCAGGGAGGGCTGCAGTGATGACGCTGCAGAACCAGGACGCTGTGGCACAAACACACACACAACGGAAGAGTGAACACACTCACAGTCACATGCATGAGTAAGTGTGCGCTGAAGTGCTCTGGAACTCCCTGACGAATCATGTACAATTGGAAAAAAATAAAATAAAAAAACAACAACACATCTTTAGTTTGGTTCTTTCTTTTTTTTCCCAAAGTTGTAAATTCTGTAACTTCCCTGAAGTTTAAATCAATTTCATTATCCAATATACAAACAAATGCAAAACCCGTTTCAATTCCGTTTCAATAACCCCATCTCCTCCACGCTGTGTGATTGATGAATGAATGCATATATATGCATATATACACATCTGCTCCCTTTTTTTTCTATCACCCACACATTAACAGTCTCCCACATACTTCAACAGTTTGGTTTTTCATCAGTAAGCAGTGACCCACTGTTAATGTTTCTGAGTAAAAACTCTAGTAACTGCTGATGTGGCACTTTCTCTCATCCCAACTCATCTTCTGTTGATTAAAGTGAATATTTAACCATTCATCTTCTTTGTGCATCCGTCCGTCTGTTTACAGCTAAAAACTTAGGTGGAAAAATGTACATCAAATAATTATATCCGTTCACTTTCTCACCTAATCCAGAGTAAGTGAAAATGTATACTCTATATTAAGATATATCACAGCCTGTGTAGACAACTGGAATGATAAAAAACAATAACATAGAAACAAACTGTTGTCCCCTGTGTTGTAGCAACCAGCTAATGAACAAAGTCATGTAGCTACTAAAGCACTAAATATTTCCCTCAAGGAACTGGTAAGAACGAAAACATACAGCAACAAAAAGCGAGAATACTGGACACAAACATGACTCCAAATAAATGCTAATGTTGCTAACGAGACAGTTCTGTCCCCATGAAAGAAATGTAATTATAATTGGGTTGATTTACACTCTATTGCTTAAACCTACAATAACAAATGTTTTTTATGCCACTTGGGGGCAGTAAAAACAAGCTGTGAGCACAACATTGACATATTATCAATGTTATATTACTGAGCAATATTTCCATTACTTTGCAATCATGTCTCTGCCCACATGATTGATGATGTAAGATCAATATATTTAAAATATTGTATAGTCTAGTGTTGGGTAGTGCTTTTTTCCTATTATTCTTCACTTTCTTTTACCTCTGTGTTTGGTCTCCACCAACTCCTGAGGGAAATATCTGGCTTTTTTCTGCTAAATGCTCCATCAGCTAGTCTTTAACAGTGGTTTGGTACTGAGCAGGTAGTGGGCAGTAGTTTTTTAGAGCTTGTATCCTGAAACAGCTGCCTGCTTTTGGACAAAAATGACATTATAAGAGTGACGAAATCTACAAAAAAAAAAAAAAAAATGCAGCCAGAAACAACAAGCTGAAATTCCCCAAAAAGCTCTGTCAAGTGAGTGTAAGGTGCATATTGATTTTACACTGACATTTTATGTATTGTAAGAATAAATAAGTCACTTTGAATTGTTATGTTATTTTGTTTTATTGTTCTCCAGACTTGCCAGTTAGACGTTTGTGGAAAGACAAATTTGAAATACACTTGTCTATTTATATTAATAATTATTTTCATAGTAACAATGATCTCTCCAAAAAAATAAAGTCTAGTTGTTAGGGTATATATAGCAAAATAATAAGCATCTAATTTATTTCCTGTGGATATATGCCTGAAGAAAAAATTGTAGTTTGTCAAAATGTTATCCCAGTGTGTGGCCAATTCCTTGTGTTGCCATTGTATTGATTTGTTTGTGTCCCGAACCTTTTCCACTGAGATTTAGTGGATGTATGGATTACAGGAAACCACAATATTTGAGTCAACAGATCTCTACCCAATTGGACCCCTGAGATTTGGGGCGACATGGTATCTCCAACACCATCTGCAATATTTTTGGAAGAATTCCAAGGAGTTCCACACAGAATCTCTGAAAAAAAAGGCACTGATGCAGCTCTTCTGCAGGATATTGAAAAGATTTACTGACAAGTAATTAATAGTTAAAGTTAATCTTTTTTTACATGTTCAGAATAATCAGAGGGTCTTGAAACACCATGACAGATCTCTTACACATTTATATACTGATAACTTTATATAAACCTGTGTGAAGATAAAAATATGGCTAATACAGCTTTTACACTCAAATATTGTGTGTCCTTTTTTGTCCTACGTATTCAGGATATTTGACTTACAATCAGTATGATCAACTCATAGCGCCCATGTCTTGAAAAGTAATGAATGGCTAGAAATAACACACACACACACACACACACACACACACACACACACACACACACACACACACACACACACACACACTTGCTGAGACATAAATCAGCTCCCCTCTGTATACTCTCCTCAGGTTCAGGATATTGACCTTGTCATCAAAACGCAGTGACCCTCGAGCAACAAATAATGAATGGTTTGACATCAAAAAGTGCTGAGATAATACAAGCTGACAACTGTGATAGGCACACATTTGCTGCCTAAGCAGGCTGGTCTCATACTCAAGATGTGTAGAGTTGCAACACGTCATACCATTCTCATATTGATCCATCATCAAGAGTGCGTCAAAACCAGCACTAAGTTAAAGCCTCTGTTTATTAAATGTGTATGAGGTTACTGCTAACTTATTTAATGGAGGCAGCTTTTGCTTTCAGAAAAATTAGACACTCTTGGTGAATGTTTTATATGCTATTTATTCTTTCATATCCAGGAAGGGAGAGGAGAGTGGTACTCATTGTTGTCTACAAAAGCGTCTTGTTTTAGCTACACTAGTTATGAGGTCTGTAGTCATTGTCACACCTTGGTGATGTCAAGCTGGGTTTTTGTCCTGTCTTGTCATTTCCTGTTTTATTTTGAAAGATAACTCTCCTCTCGTTTCAGGTCACTTGCCCTTCCTCATGTGTCACCAGTCTGATTGTCTTCCCCGCCCTGATTGTTTCCACCTGTTCCCCATTTCCCTCATGTGTGTATATATAGTCTGTGTTTCCCCTTGTCCCGTGCTGAAGTGTCTTCATACATTCTGTTGTTGCACCCAAGCCTGTTCCACGTTTTTGCTCTGTAAGTTTCACAGCCCTAAGTTAACTATAGATAGGATTTTTGTAGCCTGTTTTTGTCCTGCGGGATCGTTTTCTGTTTGATTGTTTCTTTCCTTTTGATTAATTTTTTTATCCTCCGGGATCTTTTTGTTTCTAGCCAGTTTAGGAGATTAGGTCATAGATATGAATAGTTCTGTTTCCTCCTCATTTTGAGTAAGTGTTTTTGTTTGATAAATTTTATTTGTTTGAGAGTAGAAGAGTTTTAGTTAATTAGAGTTCTGGTCAGTGTAGCCATTTTTTTGTTGTAATTTTTGTAGTCCGTGTTCCAGCAGCTTTGAAACAATAAGTTTCTTCCAACCTGCCAATTCCGCGTCTGAGTCTGCCGCTTTGTTCTGGGCCTGACAGTCATGGCAGTTTGTGGGTTTGGGTTGGTTGATCAATCCAGCGTTGTCTGAAACAACTTACTATTCATGGTCCCCAGAAGATAGATCTCAACTTTGTTAATCCACTGACTTTTCTCTAGGTGCCACCATGAGGTTCACATTTTCAATTTTGTGTGAAATCTGTGATTTCTAACTCAGCCAGTTGTGACAGATGGCCGACCACCAATGAACCGGATTCTACCCAAGAGTTAAAATAAAGTTGTTTTTCCATTTCCACCATTGCCAAGTGCTTCTTTCATGGTTTTCTTGGGTTTCATGACATTCTTGGGTTTCTACAAATAATATTATGAAGAGTAGAGTTCTATTGTATATGAAAAGCTTCATGAAACAACTCCTGTTAACATTAGGTGGTATATGAATAAAATTAAAAAGTTTTGAAAACTGTTAGGAGGGTTGCCATGATAGTTGATAAGTAGTATGACGAAAGACACAGTTTCATATACCAAAGATGTAAACATAACATAATAAAACAACAGCAACATGCATGCCAGATTTTTAGACTGATACCTATTAATAAAATAAATTAATCCCTGTAATCCCTGTATGATCCTGAAAGACTCTGCAGTGTAGTGACATGACACATAGTGTAGTGCAGCTTTCAAGAGTGTCTTGCACAGTTGTTGCCCAATGCATCAGTTGCCCTCCGTGTGCTGTCCTCATGTCTTTGTCCGAGCTAAATTGCTATACATTGAGGATATAAATGGGGATTGACCAGCCACTCTCAGAAGTGAGACCAAACAGCGGTAAAGCAGGTCTGCATTGGGCCATGCTAGTGGTAAAGAGAGAGAGCTGAGTCTCAAAGCCAAACTCTCAATTCAATCATCAATCTTCATTCCAATCCTCACCTGTAGTGTGGAGCTCTGGCTGTTGACCGAATGAATTAGATTGCAGACGCAGACCGCAGAAATAAGGTTTCTCCACAGAGCTCCACCTGTGCAAATTGAGTAGAGCCAATTTGAGAGTTCCAGGCACCTGGTAGAAAAAGATTCTACTGTTATGAGAGTGAGATAATACCCCTTGTTTACAGGAGTTTTACTGGAAAAAGTTTTAAAGGATGAAATTCAGATTTTAAGAAATAACTGGATACAAAACATTCCAGTATTTCTGGAAATTACATCGATATTGGATGATTACACACTTTGTGATTGTACGGTGCCAATGTTCGTATCAATATAGTAGGCAGTGAGTTCTGGTGTTGCAGTGGACACAATAATTATGTATAGCTCCAGCCTTTGAAAACAATGAAACATTTTTTTCTGCCTAGTTTTAATCATTGTTGCATCCTTTCTACTATATGTGAAGGATTTAATAGTGTCTTGACCATAGCAGTGAAAACAGCTGCCAGTGGTCGGGCGTGGCTGAGTGCTATAAGGTGATGGATTAAGGTATGTGTTCTGAATCTACCGCTGCTAGTCTGGAGTTTGACAGTGTGATGGCTGGGAAAGAACAAAACGTGTTAAAGGTTTTTCACATATTAGTCTGGTGCTGTGATTTAAACTTGGGTCCATATTTTGTTTGTATTTTATACAAGCATAATGTAGCAATGTAGCATTGTGCAAATGTTCTATGGGTGGTAAATGCATCTCAAGACTGCATGCAGTGTAAACATGACTTTTGTTTGTTTACAAGAATAGGACAACTTTTTAGCTTAGCATGACTTCTTTTCAAATCCATCTTTTATCAAACTACATCCTATAAGGATGGAAAGAGTAGCCAAGTTAGAACCGATCGTTGATGCATTGCGGTGATTGCCACAGGGTTGTTTGGCCGTGAGTGGCAGGTGGAGGGGTGAGCAGGGTGGGGGGGGCTGGCGGTGTGTTTATTCGTGCTAAATCTAATAAAACTGTGAAACAGAAAATAACTTTCTGATTTCTGATTCACCATCTTTCTCGATTCTCCAGAACTTGAATCTGGCTTAACCTCTTCACTGCAAGGGACTGCGTTTTTTCAATATGCAATACTCCCATTTAAATGAATGGGAAAACCTATGTTTTTCACCAACATGCTGGATTTGGTCTGAATCAGGCCTTGGGCTACCAAATAAATGTCTAAATATACAGCCCTGATATCCAAACCGACAATTCTATTACAGTTCATACAACTGATTATCATGTATAAATAAACCATTGCCTTCCTCTGTATAATCTCTACTAGAATAGATCAGAAAGAAGGACAACACTCAGACAATTAACAGACCAACAATGAATAAAGTGCATAGAGAGCATGAAAGGGGCACCATGCATTATTAAGCCACATAAACAGCAGAATAAAACATCACCGAAGCAGACAACAGAGATATTAAAAACACAAACAGACATATTAGAGAGAGAGAGAGCTGCACAGTTTCACACTAACACACCATTTTCTTTCTATTCTCACAGGCTTTATCAGGACTTGTATTAAATTCGGTTTTAGTCATAGGTGGCCAAATCCTTGCAAAATCCAAATCAAATCACACCATGAGCATGGAAAAACTTTCTGAAAGAGGCAGAAACCTCAAACAGAACCTGATGGACAGTTATCTGCACTGAACATGAACATGAGTCTATAGAGAGAGAGAGAGAAACAAAGATGCACATCTGCAATAATAATGATGATGACTTTACAATGTGATATGTAGCAATGCATAATACTTAGTGATAAAGTGTAAGTAAATAAAACTGATATTTACATAAAAATATAACTTTATTACAGTGAGCAAATGTAACTACATCCCTGCAGGTCCGGGTTTAATGTGTGAGAGCGGTTGACAGTGGATGTCGAGGTGAGAGGCTAACACTGTTAAAGGTGAGCAGAACACCGGCAAGGATCCTCCTCCCTCCTCCTGGATTCTCGCTGGTGGCCATGGTAACCACAGAGATTCCTACTGCTGAATCTAAAAAAAGGTTGCAGAGCACTGCAGCTGGCTCCAGAGTAGGAACGACAGAAGAAGAAGAAGGAGAAGGAGAGGAAGGGAGGCTGACTCATAGAAAGACTCTGTTGCAAGTGGAGGATGCACCATATCATCCTGGCAGAGCCTGCAGGTAAATGAACCACCACCGTACACAGACCAGACGCGCAATTCATCTTGTTACATGCTTGAAGAACTGCTGCAAAGAGCTGTGTTGTTTTGGTGAAATTGTTTTACCAGCGGTGTCAGGTAGAATTTTGTTTGGAGAACAAGGCAAGTACCAGAGGAAAAGAAAGATATTGAGGTGTGTATACGAGCAGGCTTCCCCAGGAGTGTTTGTGTGCTTAGAGAGGCCTTTAACTCAATTTAGTCTAACATTCAGATTCTGCACAGAAACACAAACGTGATAGAGAAATAAAGCCACAATAAATCAGGTTAAAATGAACCTCTACACAGTATTTTCCCAACAGGTGCACACAGCGTGTCTCCTGTAGAAAACACAAGTGCGTCAACCTGATCTGAAAAGTTTTGTAATAAGATTCTCGAACCTGATAATCTGATATCGAATCCGTATACACAACAGACACATATAAGGTTTTAGAGAACAAATCAAAGTCTTCATCAAAGCCTTTTGGCCCAGAGTTGGTCTGTGTGTAAATCAAATAAGCTTCATTTATTTTTTTCAGACACACACACACACAAAGGCAGACCCACGTTCTCCTGAGACTGATTATAAGCTCAAGTGTCAAACTGGGAGACATCTACAAGCCCAACAAAACTCTTTTGTTGCAGAGTTTACACTTATCTCACCCTACCTCATCCATCAGCAAGGACCGTTCCAGCGGGATGAAAACCTCATTTCTCCAAAACGTCAGCTGTCCACGGAATTGAAAAAGAACTCTTAACTTTTGTGCCTGCTGCCGCTGCTGTTGGTTCAATCCAGTTCATGTTTCTCAGGGTCATTTCAAAATGTAGAGCTAAACCACTGCTGATAATCGGATTTAATTGCATTCGCAAAGCTGCTCGAAGTATAACCATGAGATCTGAGCAGATTTAATTAGCAGCATTTTGAAACCTCATCACGCAGCGAGGCTATATTTAGGCACAGTGATGCTTTGAGATTTGTACGAACATCAGCATGCTAACGTGCTGATGTTTAGTGGGTATAGTGTTCACCATATTAGCTTAGCATGCACATTTACAAATGAGCACAAAACACAAGAACGGATCACACATTGGTATAGGGTTCTGCTTAGAATACAAAGTCAATGTTGCCCTCCTGGAGGGAGGGTCATTAGGATTCATCCTCTGGGTGCCATGAATGTCTTCAAAATATTGCAAATCAGCCAACACTTATTGGCGGATTCACCTACTTGTTACTAACAATACATAATGTTGGTATCCATAGAGCCGCACTGCTGGAAATAAATAAATTTCAAAGTTTTCAAGTGGAAAAGTTTGAATATTGGTAAATGGACTGTACTTGTATAGCGCCTCCTAGTGTTGTGTGCGACCACTTAAAACACTTTTTACACGTATTATTCACATACATTCACACACATACATACACTGATGATATTGGCAGCCAGGCAAGATGTCAACTGCTCATCAGTTTGAAGAGCTAACCATTCATACGCATTTACATGGCAGCCTTTGGAGGGATTTGGGGTTCAGTATCCTGCAGACATGCAGACTGGCTTAGCCGGTGACCACTGATCGACCTCCTGAGCCACAGCCGCTATATTGAACACTTTGGGCTAAATTGACCATGATGAATAATTGAAATAAGTAAGTAAATAAGTGAAACTTTCCTCAACAGAATAACATTGATCATTTGATTAAACAAAGTAACAGGTTATTTGCATTCCCATTTTTTCCTGAAATTATTTTATGCATTTACTTTCATCATATACCACAGCTGTTAACCCCTCCCTGTTTTTTCTTCTGTTTGCTTGTCAGCACCTCACTATTCATCTGAATAAACTTATGGTAATTATTTGCGTTCCAAGTTCTGTTTTTGGATCCAGGTCTCACACTTAACTGTTGACTCACCACGCTTGACAGCAACGACAGCCAATGCATTCGGTGCAGCCAGCAGATATCTGAAAAACTGACAATGAATAGCAGAGCCAAGACTTCCTCTGATATGTGAGAATGATGACGAAGACGCATTTCTGCTCTCTATGAATGGATATCTGCATATGAATGTAGATAACTGAGCCGATGGATTTCAAGATTTCGACCATTGTTTTTGCTCTCCACAACCAAGCAAAGCCCTCAAACATGACTGGTCACTACTTGGACTATAAATGGATACCAGAACACTTCTAGTGCCAAAATCTTGATCCCTTTTCTACAGATTCTGCATTCATATGCAGAAATCTGTTTGTACAAACGAGATGCTAAAAGCCGTATCTGTAAAGCAAAGTGGTCCATGACTAATATGAGAGGCGGTCATGTCACAGGGAGATATATTCATATTGGCAGCCATGATAATGACACATAATGAACAGGCTGTTCATTTTCCAATAACTTAGTGTAGGTCATATATTTCATTTTACTGAATATTTTCTGTCATATTTGAACTCATTCAGAAGAGAGGGTGTTTTTTTTTACTTTAAAGAAAGACTTGACTCATACATCTGAATAAGAAAATTATAGGTATTAGATTACTGGTGTGTGCAGCAGGTTCTCCTGAATCACTCTTTATTAGAATTTAGAACTCATTTGTTTGTACACGTGTTTTTTTTTCACCAGGCCCATTGTTCCTGTGAAGACATTGCTGTTTTCAGTTGTCATTTTTCAACACTTTCAACTCAATAAATGAAATTCCAGCGGTAATCCCAGACGTGTTTCTCAAATAAGAGCAAAACCACACTATGTCTATGGCTCAATGCCTCGGTGTAATGTAGAGGTAAATGACTGCCTGTAACTGTTGTCAACATGCCCTTGAGCAAAGTATTTAACCCCCAGCTGTTCTGCTAAGCGCTCAGGGACTAATGCAGTGTGAGGGCTGCTGGTTGTGAGTGTGTAGCAGAGTGATACATACTGTAGGCTGTGTTGTAAAAAAAAATGACAAGTTGGTCAAGAGCTTTTTATTGTGTTTCTTGTATTTATGTCCTACAAATATTTCACTGCACTGGGAGATAATTTTAGAGGTTTCAAGAAATTAAAACTAAAAGAAAGAAGTAAGAAAGAGGCTTGTTGTTATACTTTAAACTGGTGTAACAGCATTCTATTTATACTGTAAGATTTTACTGCTTCGTAGCAGGAAACAAAATGAACACAATACCAATGACTCAACAATTACTGTGCCAAATGCTTCCAAAACTCATTTTCTAGCCTGTACTCCGCTAAGAAACAAATCCTCCAGCATCCTAAATGATCTGTGAATACATCAAAATGATGTGACAATCCTTAAATAAGGTTCCCCCGAAATCTGGAGACATTACAAAACTACTAACTCAGCCTGAAAGAGTTTGCTGAAAAAGAGCAAGAATAATCCGACAACATCCTCCCACTGCTAACAAATTCCCCTGCTAGACCCAAGTGCCAACTGTCCCATTACAAGAGAAGAAATATTGATCCAAACTGTTTGCACGCTTGCATTCTACCAAACAGTGAACAGCTTGTGTCCTACTTAGAAAGTCACAAAGTGAATGAACAATCGGGTGTAACCTTTAATTTTTTATAAATGGCTGCCCACTCATGATCTGAGGTCCACTGCTTACAGGACTAAACTGATTTTGCAGTGACTACAGTAAGAGAGATTAATTATTTTATATACGGGATATATATTTTTTATTAATCTTTCTATGATATTACTAATTCACCAGTGTAAAGTGTGAAGTGCTAGCACAGATGAGAGGAAGTGATGACAGGTGAACATAATGCAACTTTACAAGGATGGCCTCGTACAAATAAAACACAGAGGCTCAGTTTTTAGAACAAGCTGTTTCCAAGCCTTCAGTGTTCCACATAATAAATAGCTCCCTATGATGCATGAGGACAAAAGTTCAACGCAAGTTTAAGCAAAATAAGAATAACCCGGGCTGACAATGACTCAAAGTAGTGACCAAACAACGTGAATGAACAAAAACAAGTCCTGACCAAACCCCGCCACGTAATACACACAAAACGGGCACACATCCAAGCACCACACACACACACACTGCATCTTTTAAGTCTAGCCCAGGGCTTTATCCCATTTTTTAATGCACTGAAAAGGTCAGGCTATCACAAACTTACTTGATGGAATAATGAGATGATGTATGAATACCTGAAACTCTCTGACAGCCCTCGCTATCCACGCTGCTTTCAGACTCAAGTATGTTGTTCTGTTGTTCTGTTTGCCCGGCGTTGAGGCGGAATTACTGCTGACATTTAGTGGGATTACAACAGTCTGATTACATTCACTGACAGGAATAACATCTGAAATAATGGTGTTCAAATGGCATTTTGTTAGTGGAAATTGAATGGCATATTGTACTGGAAAACCAAATAATGATCTGAAATATGTGAGTCTGTTGGGTTGTACTTAGGAACAGCAGTGTGTTGTGGTGAATGCCAACCTCAGCATGCTAACATGCTTGCATGTTAATATTTGCCTGCAAATGATCTTAAGTGATGTTTACCGTATTCATTACCATAGTTTAGTGTGCTAGCATGCTAATTAGCACTGAACACAAAAGGCAGCTACTGTAAAGGAAATGTCCTGTTTCAAAAGTGTTCATCCCCAACTGGACAAATTCAAATTTGACCTGATGAAAGTGAAAAGCAGATCACCAAAGTCATTAGGATTCATTCTCAAGGCCAACTCACACAGGACGCGGAACGGAAGCGGCACGGTACCGCCGCGGTCACCGTAGCAAATATAAGCCAGTCTAGTCAATGAGAGCACTCACACCGGGCGCGGCCCAGAAGCGGCCCACCGCGCCACGGCGCGAGCTTTCCGTTTCATTCCTATTTTTACCGTGAGCCGCGGCTGAACCTCGTAAATTTCAACAGAGCACTGCGCACCAGACAGGAAACCCGACACAGAATCAACACAATAAACTTCCGCCCCCTTTCAAAATAAAACACAATACGCAGTACGCATGAACGATGAGAGACTAATTGTTGAAGTGGAACAACACACAATCATTTATGACACAACAGATGCTTTTTATAATCTCCTCCACGTCAGAGAAGCAAAGTCAGCTGTTTGTTGTTGTTGTTTTCTTTACACACTGTTTGTCGCGGGGTCACGCTTGCATTCTCGCGTGATCTCGCGTGAAAACGGCCGGCTCGCTCCGCTGCCGTTCCGCGGCTGAAAAGCGTCCGGTGTGAGTTGACGCTGGGCAAAGGACCGCGGCACTACCGTTCCGCTGCCGTTCTGCCTCCTGTGTGAGTCCTGTGTCAGGGTAACTTGATTGGCTGTGTAGGTATCATGCCATTCCATCCTATAGTTTACAAGGTATTTCATTGTGAACTGAAATGTCCCCAAACTGAGCCAATCGATCTTTTCACAGAAATGTGTCCCTTCTGATTTTGCTAACCACAGCTTCCAGCTTTAGTTATTGTTTTTGACCCGTTCATTGGTGATTTCTGAGCCTGGTAACTGTGATGAACTCTTGGTCTTGTTTTCCTGGGGCAGTCCTCATGAGAACCAGTTTCATCAGAGTGCTTCATGGCTTTTGCGACTGCACTTGATGATCCATTTAAAGAAATTTTCCTTAAAGTAATGATGGACTGTGATTTTACTTCACGACTCTACTCTTTAGTTGAACAGTTTGTAGTCTCAAACTTATTAAGAATGACAAACACCTCCACAAGTTAACTTTTGACAAGGCACAGCTGTTAAGTGAAAAGTTTTCCAGGTAATGACATCATCAAGAGAATATCAAGAGTGTGTCAAGCTGCTATTGTAAAATATGAAACATATGTTCACACTCTGTTTACTTCATATTTTTATGTGTGTTATTTCATAGTTTTGATGTTTTCAATGTGAATCTACAATGTAGAAAGTTACAAAAATAAAGGGAAACCATTGAATCAGAAGATCTGTCTCAATATGAAGGTAGATTAGTGCCATATATCTGAAGAAGAGCAGACTATGATTTGCACTTGTAAAACCCGTAATTCGCAACTTGTGAACGCGGATCTCAGAGTTTGCACTTGTAACTTCAGATCTGCAAAGCTGCACAACATGATTTGCATGCGCAGGTTCCTATTTGCTCGCTCAGTTGCGTCATCCTTCTCACGTGAATTTTGGCACGATTCTCTCGGATGGATTTGAAGGAAACGATTTGCGCGCAGAGACCAGGAATGCCTGTTTTACCACTCTTGTCCAAAAGGTGGCAGTGTGGTTATTGGCCATGCAAAAGTCGGGGATTATCTCAATAAACGGCTGTCCATGAATCATGGTCTTACAAGTGCAAATCATAGTCTGCTCTTCTTCAGATATATGGCACTAATCTACCTTCATATCTCAACAAGGTTTGTCGGATTTATTTCAGTGTTGGAGTTTTCAGGACGTGTATATTTTATAGAATACACAAGTGGGAAGTGTAGCTAGCTAGCAGTGAAGGGTAAGCCAAACACTGACTCTTGCATACTAACATTAAAAAGTCACACGGAAATATATAAGAACCAGGTGTAGGCATATAGTTTCCAGAATGCATCTGTTGAAGTGTAATCAGCATTGACAGAAAGAATGGATAAAAAAGAGACAAAGGAGGAAAGCATGCACTAAGCCTTTTAATGTAGCAGCTTCAGTGTGTTGGAAGTGTGATTTGCTGTTCAAAAAGGATAAATTAAGTGTTTGTCTTTGATTAGAGCAGGTTGAGTGGGAATGAAGCGATGGCCTGAAGGGGGAACGATGCAGAAAGAACTTAGAGCACCTGATATAACCCTGACTGGCTGGGCTCACACAACACAAGAGGGCGGATATGCACACATGCACACACACACACACACACTCACCGAACACAAACTTCTGTCTCTCCTCTTTTTTATCACACACACACACCAATGCACACAGTCTCTCTCTGACATACACACCCCTCCCTGTGCTCACACACCTGTAGTCGCAGGTGAAATCGCAGAAATGCAGAAGCTCTTTCAGAAATGGGTCACTTGCTATTGTTTCCTTTCTTCTTTTTTTATTCATTTTTTTCCTTAATGAAGGGACGGTTGAACTTATAACGCGTGAAATGCAACTGACCCAGATTCCAGGCGGTGGGCTCGCCGCTCGCAGCACCGTTGCCAAAGCATACAGGGAGGGGTAAGCGTTTTGATGATAACTGATAAAAAAAAAAAGGTTTACTTACTTCGCTCAATGCTCGATGAGCGGCGTGTGCATTTTCACTCTCAAGTGCATTGACGTTGTGTGTAGGTTTGCTCAGTGCTGTGTGGATGTGTCTGTGTGTGTGTTGGGCAGGTAGAGGGGTGTGGGGGCAGGATTTACTGCTGAGTGATGTAGAGGAGCTGTGTGTGTCTAACTCCTGCGTTCATTTTATTGGGAACAATAATCCTGGTCAAATGCAGCTACTTGACGTTGAGTGCCGATGCACCGAAGCTCATTTTGTTTTCCATAGCACTCTGTTGTTCCTGATATGCTTTTAGTGCACTTTAGAGTTCAAGCTGTTATTAAAAACACAAACAAACGTGTGATCACACACCATCCAACTGACGCTATGTAAAATTCTAATATATGTCCAAAAAAAACAGCTTCACTGTGACTCACACTGCTGTGTCTCAGTTAGTACACACTGTGTACTTCCTGGCTTAGTGTGCTAATTTCATCAGGGTGGAGTTGTCTCAGTTCGATTATGGCCGTACCAAAAATTATATTACATTTATTACATTTTACTGCTTTTTCTCATCTTTTCTGATTTTTCACCCGAGTGGAGCATTACTGCCAAAATTTGACTTTCAAAATATAAATAAATCATATGTAAAACTTTGTAATCCGTATGGCGCTGTATTCACTGCAACAGCTCTCTCAGCCAACATTTTCACAATGCCTATGGTCCCTTCTCTCCTGCTACCTAACAAAATGGGTTAGTGTCTTCTCTTCTTCAGAAATATTTCATGAGTAAGTGGTGAAAGGTCTTTGACCACACTAAAAAGCCTAAGTGGTGGAGAAATAGTAAAATCTTTTACTGTTCCTCTAACACAAGTCAGGCTGGGTTGGAATTCTTCTCAGTCTGATAGGGTTGGGTAGGATACTATTGTATTTCCCGGAGGACTACATGCCAACATCATGTGAAAAATGTGTTTTTAGAGGCGAGGCTAAGATTGTCAACTGTGACTGAATTGCTCTAATCACACCTTGGATCGGGTCTAACTGTTAAGAGCTTTTCAAATTGGCTCCTTTTTCATTTTTTTGACATATATTGACTTTGTGCCGGCCCTAGGCCTCAGTATGTTGTGCGTTGTAATGACCTGCCTCCGTTTTCTCTTTCAGGTCTTTGTGACAAAGTGGATGAAAACACGCCATTTTTGTCCCAGTGTTACCATCGATCAACAGTCTTCCTGGTGGTTTGATCCCTCCTACCTCGCTGAGTGACTGCAGCCTTCAAAGCTGGGCGATTTCAAGATGGCTTCCTCTTGCTCTTGGAAGACATTCAGGCACCCTCGTTGGTTCTGTTGTTTTTAATTGTTTAGTTTATCTTTGACTTGTACTACTCGACTGTGTAGCTTAAGTTACTGACTTAACCCAGTGCAGCTTGTTATGTTGAGTTGTACTTGAGTTGTTGAGTTGCTGTGTGGGTCTCCATCTCTGTTATGGTTCTGTACGAGCTAGGCATAGGTATTCCACAGGTCAGATGAGGTTCCCTCCTCACATTTGTGAAAATGAAGTGGTTCTCATTTGTCTTGGCAGAACATTAATATTATGTATAATTTCTCTTTTTATGTCCCAGACCATCATGGGTTAAACATTACTAGCTTGACAGAGTGAGACCAACAGGTCTTGTGAAAAGAACATGATTGGTTTGAATGGTGACTTTTTTCAGACAACAGAAACTTACAGTAATGGGAGCTCAGATGCCCCTCTGGCTTCTTGTGTGAGTGAGTTTGCAGATTTTTTTAAAATGTATCTTTTTGCTATTCGACATGAATGCAGCATGTCAAATCAGACTCAGATAATAGTGGAAGGGTCAGGTCTTAATTGTCTGGCCATGTCTTGAGCAGCCGATAAGAACTTAACCAAACAGACTGTGTCTCAGTCTGACATCATTTAGAGTAGACAGACATGGATCAGCTCTTTTCATAACACTGTGACGAATTTGATCTTTGAAAGGACATGCTTGCTGGTGCAGAGAGGTGCCAGTGAAAAGCTTGAATTTTGGTTGTTTTTAACTGCAGTTGAAAGATTACAAACCGTTTGATGCCTCTGAAACTCTCCTCTAGATTAATCTGAAAAGGTCAAGCGAAAACTGTGTCTCTTTACTTTGTGTCTGAAAAGTTTAGGTTTGAGACAAACAAGTATTTCACCTGATAGGTGAAACATGAAAAAATCTCAACAAACTCATAAGTCATAATCACAGTTAAAAATGCAAAGGACTTGCGGTAATACTGCTACAGACTATTGTTACAGTTATTATAGTCTATAGCTGCACTACTTAGCATCTCATTTACAGTTGGTGGTGGTCAGTAAACCCCAACATGTGAAAACTATTCAGGACTAAGGTTAGCCCTGGGGCTGGTGCCAAACAGAGGCTTTGATGTCATTAAAATTTCAGTTTATCCTATCAGTTGTTTTAATGTTGCACATGCAATGCAGTGCTTTTGGGTTTGTGTTGATGTTTGACAAAATGCAAGACTCAAATATCAGAATTCATCATCTGGAGACCATGAATATGCAATCTGGCCAGCAGCTGTTGAAAAATCTTGGGAAAGATTCAGATATAAATTTTCAGTAACACGATCTCTCGCCCATTTGGCTTAGTACTTGGCAATAAAACAAGTTGTAAATACAATATTGATGAGTTGGCGAACACATTAGAAAACAACTGCCTGTTTACACATCCAGTAGACAAGATTGCTATTCATTTTGAGTATTATTATTATTATTATTATTATTATTATTGTTATTATTATTATTATTATTATTATTATTATTATCATTATTATTATTATTATTTGTTTTCGTTTTGTTTTTCCACCTAGTTAACATACATCCAGTATTCTCTCGTTGTTTTTTGTACTAGGCTGGACACATGTTTGATTTTTATTTCACAGCCACAGAGGTTTCCACAGTACATTTTCAGTGAGCGACTAAAAATTAAAACGAAATAAAATGAACATCATTTTAAACTTCAGCCCTAGTTTTTGAAAAAAAAAAATATATATATATATTGGCTGCACACACGCCATGTCATCTGATGAATCTGCAATTGTCTGGCAATGAGAAAAATCTTCAGTACAGTGGATGAAATAAGGAGGGAAAGCCAGCTGTAGTGTTAATGTTTGATGCTAGGCTAGCTGGTTCCTTTCAGTGAAATCAACTCACCCTACTGCCACTATAGACTCTGTGTTGTATTGATTCAATGAGCTCTCCTCTCTCATAAACCTCACCGTAGTCTACTCTTTACTTCTCTTTAATTCACAGAGTGCTTTATTGCAACACAAGTGGTCACAAAGTTTGGACGTTTTTTTTAAAACGTTTTTTACTGAGTGTTGCAATAAATAAAGCAGTACTTACAACAGTGCATGCTGGGAATATAAACGAGGGAGCTTGTATAACACACACACATGCACACACACACACACACACACACACACACACACACACACACACACACACACACACACACACACACACACACACCAATGCTTACCTGGATTACTGCCAGATCTTGGAGCAGTGAAGATGAGTATACTCTGCCTGCATAGATATACACATATGTATCTATAAATATATAGATAGATTTTAGGTTTCAGATCATGTGGGGATCTTCAAGCTAATGCAGTCCAGTCTTGTTTTCAGCTCACTGACCATTTATAGTCCAGCATGCTGGCAGGATTATACAACCACGCAACTGCCAGGACTCTCATCAGTTCTGCAACACTGCTTCCCAGCCTACTCTCAGAAAAACTCAGAACTAAGAAAAATATAAAGAAGAAAACTTGTTTTTTTTTCTTTGACTCGGTTATTATGAACACCCAAGATAGCAACAGTCTTTTAAAAGCTTTCTAATTGTCTCGATGTGCAGTTTTGTTTTAATTGTTTATAAATGTGCTAAGCAATGTCTAGAGACCAGCTGCTTCATAAATAAAGTCCTTGATAGTGCCGGCACCCACCCTGCAAGCTCCACCTCGTAGCCTTGCAGCCCTCTGTTGACTAACTTCATGATTATCATCTATGGCATAATTGCAATCTCTACTCTTGGTATTCATCCAGGTACAGACGAGTGGGCTACACTCTTTTTCAACAAACATGTAGTTGAACACATTTAGACTGGGCATCAAACAATGCAGATACACTCCTTCACAATGCGCGTTAAATTGGCTTATTTGTTATTTAGTTGACAGAGTCCTATTAAAGGACTCAAGCCAAGCTGGATTATATACAACAGAAATAGTAACCTATAATAAAATGTTTCAATTTGTTCATTTAAATAACTTCTTTGAACATCCATCACAATATACAGTGCAGGAATTATATTTGATCCAAAAATAGGACACACTGTAAAATCTAACATATTTTAACTTAAATATGAGTGAAAGGGCCGCCTTAAAAGTTAAGTTAAGTTAACAAAAATGTTATCTCGATTATATATTTCCTGTTGTGTAAACATCTGTGTTAGTTTGGTTTAGATTTCATAATTAATTTTAGTCCTTCGGGTAGTTGTTTGAACTTCACTTAAAATATTCAGTTGTGTAAACCTTTTGTTTCTTTAAGTTGACTTGGATTCATTTGATTATTCATTGGTTTGAACTGCTTGGGGTTGTTATTTGAATTTGCATTTTCTCTTTTACTGGTAGAAATTGAATGCTATGCGCCTGCTTGTTTAGTCATGTAGAAAACTGAGCAGTCACAAACCCAGCCACCTCCACATTAATAGATAGGACATGGGCCAAAAAAAAGTTGAAGTACAAATCAAATGAATTTTTCCCCAAATGTTTAGTTTTTAATTAGCTACTTGGTGCAATAAAAAGCATGTTTTTATGTCACCGCTGACAGCTCAGTTCTGCTCGTGACTGAGTCTACCAGCTGGATGGGCAGAAACTCAATACACTGGCTCCAACCCTGATCACTACTGCACAGAATCTGGCTCCAAATAATGTCACCAGCGCAAGATGGCAGCACTTGTATCTGGGATATTAGGCTTCATTTTGGACAATGGGATGTCGATCTTGATTCATATCAGTGATTGCACAGGACCCGCTAACCCAAGTGTCCATTGCTTAGCTTCTGACACCAGCACTTCTGCAGTACTGTATGCGATTAAATGAGTAAGGATAAATCTTTCATACAATCAGACTTTGATTAATCCAAACTATCCCTTTAAGAGCAAAATCTCATTGAGAAAACCGTAAAAATCACTTTACCTGCTGTTCAGAGAACAAGGCTGGCCACCTGTCTTTGACTTGTGGCACAAGGGGTTCATCTTCAACAATTTGTTTGCTCTGTAATCTGTAATCTCTGGAATGTGTTACTTATCATTTCACCAGTTTGCTTCCAATCAGCCTCTCTTTTCTTCATCTCACTGACCATGGCAGATCTCTCTATCTTAAGGTCAACTTTGGCTTTCCCTTCTGATCTGATCTGGCAGGAAGTTCACTTCTGTCTTTCTGGCCCTCTTTAGTCTTTTCGAACTTGTTGATCCAGAGGTACGTGCATTGACTCTGCGCTCAGAGCATCCAGCCACTCGCATCTTCTGCCGATAGTTGCCCATTTTGAACTTGTTACGACCCGGCTTGTTTGGTAAGCAGTAACATCAGATAAGTATAAGAAATGAAATGGAAGATGACAAATGATTCAGGTTTGTCAGGAGTTTAATTTTTCTTAACAAAAGGAGGTGAGGCAAAAGGGAACAAAGGCGTAAAAGTGCTGTTTAAAAGAACAAATAAATATAACAAAAATTATGCAATATAATTAGTGTACTTGTAACTAAACCTAGCCCAGTCCAAATAATGTTTCTCCACCAACCTCCACAATTTCCAAACACAATTTCAAGTACAAACAATGAGGCGAGCTTACAGAACACCATACAAACACAAGCCGCACTAAACTGCAGACCCACAGTCTATTTAAACTGCATCTGGTTGATTGAGGGCTCCCCGATTGGTCGAACCACAGCCACACTAACACAGCTGACAGGGTACAGCAATCAGGAAGGTGGTCTTAGCTCCAAAGGGGGACCAATCCTCGACAGTGTATCACACAGCCGGTTTTACCTAAAAAACACATACTAAACGGCTGGCGTAACAAACTTTACAACTGAATTTCCAGCAATGTCACCCACTGACAGACCCTGGTTCCTTTAGACAAGGATGCTTGTTGATGAGAGCTTAGGCCACATGTTTAAACTCATCACGTGATGGGTAGGAATTTTGAGCGTACAGTATATGGCTTCTGTTAACTTGTCTAAGATGTCCAATTTTATGTGTTTTGAAATGTCAAGAATCTCTATGGAAGGTTTCAATGCCTTGCTTCATTTTCAACACTTAAAAACATCAACAGTCTCAGGCAAGTTGTCAGTGGTATCCTTTCTTATGTCATTTTTTCTCAAGATGATGCTCAGCAGCATGATGAAACTGTCTCAAAATTGAAGGAAAAAATCCACAGAAGTTACATCATTTCACAATTGGATTAAGTGTGCTTACATTAACAATATTATTGATATTATGATCAGGTCTTTGAAGTGTCTCAGTTATTTGTTTGTGGATGGAAGTATCACCCAGAACACATACTTGTTAATACGTGCACTGAAATGAAAACAGGTTATGTGATGCACATGTACTGCTCAGTTAGGCACCCCAGGTGCATGTCCTTCCATGAATATCACTTAATTGCTGAACTGTAACAAACTCTTACATACTTTTATCTGCCTATGTGGTGGCTCAGGCGACCTCAGACAGGCAGACAAATCTGAAGTGGATGTCTGACTGTCTGTAGAAATGAAAGTGTTCTTCAGCTCAATGGAGTTGATCTCACACAGGGCCACAGGATGAACCAGTAGTGTCTTGTCCTCTGTCGTCGACGTCTGACTGTAACACACACACACACACACACACACACACACACACACACACACACTTCGGTGAAACCACGAGTCGGCCGGTTCAGGTCTTCAGGTTCAGCTACCACCAGTTGAGCAGGGTCTCACTTGCAGATTTAGGAACATCTAAGGTGCTCAAAAATACCAAGCTGAGAAAGGTTCAAGAAGAAAAAGAATAGCAACAAATAACACATGGACAATCTTACAAAAATGAGGAAGTTTACCTGTGCTTCCAACTGACACGAACTTGGTGTATCTTGTCCCATGTATGTATGCAGTTGTGGCCAGCGATACACTGCTCAGAGTTCTACATTTCTTCTCAATCACTTGCTTGACAGAGGAGGCCACAATATCCAGGGAAACATAATATCCAAATATCAACCAGTGGTCTGAAGCAGCGGATTAAATGAGCATAGCGTTCCAGAAAATGGTGTTTAGGTTTGAGTTTCAGCCCTGGAGACACACTCAGTAACAGTTTTCTGTGCTCACTTGTTTTGGCATCAAGGTAACACAAGCTTTCATCTGTAAAACCGGAGGTTGCCAAAAGTTCCACAATGTCTTTAAGTTCCAGAATTACCGACCATGCATCATCATCTTCAGGAACAACATCACCTATGAACAGAGGCAGCAACCTCAAAAGAGCCCAATTCTCATGGCCATTGCCTTCAATAGTTTCACTCACACATCTGGAATTTTCTAAAAAAAAAAGTACAAAGTTTACAAGTCTACTTCATTCAACGTTAAAAAAACAACAAAGAAGAAACAAAGGGCAGAAGAAAACCACAGTTGTCATCATGTAGACATATGAAAAAAGATTATACAAAAACTCAGTTATGAAGGATATTACAATCCTAAGCTTTTTTTTTCTTTCACATTTCCTGTTTTGATTTTAAACATTTTTGAGCTTCTATTTCATATTACTTGTTCTAGCACATTTTCTATGATCTCCTGGGATCTCCTCACAACAACCTGTGATATTCTGACCCCCAGGTTAAGAACCGCTAGTACAATGCACTGACATAAACATCTCAATTAATAATTTGTTGTTTGGATATCTTAACATTTCATTGATGATACTTGCATGCAAGTTTTTAGGAGCACTTTATTACTACTCAGAGAGAATTCACATTATGTGGTTGTATCTGGTGCTTATATATAGTCAGTCTATTACCTTTCATAGATGGTGTTCAGCAGGGCCCGTTATGGAGAAGCAGCAGGAGTACCTGTGCAGGAAGCTCTGCAATTGACTACTAGTATATCCAAAGCAGCACAAACGTCTGGCATTTACTAGGGATGTGCGTGACTAGTTGGTTAAATGGTGTTTAACTTACTAGTCAATACCAGAAATACAAGTCAGTTAAACTAATTATTATTTGGTCAATGTACATGCCAGTTAACTGTTGTGTCTAAGATGCAGCCAGCCGCCACTAACCGGGGATTCAGACTCAGATGGCAGCGTCCCTCTCCATGCTAAGGCCCTTGTGCTCCGGTTGATATTTTTCAATTGAAGGTGTGAAGGTGGCACAGATGACATCTCGTATAACCAGATCAGATTAGATTGTTATTGCACGGTGACGGTACTACAGAATACATTAACACAACGAAATTGGGGCACAGCTCTCCCGTCAGTGCAAAAGGTCAGATATATAATAAATACCTAAACAAGACATGCACTTATATATAAATAAATAAATACAAAATCAGCACAGTTTAGCTGTATTCTTATCTAGAAATTGATAATCAGGTTATATGTACGCTGTGTCAAAAGAAACCGGAATATTACCACTCGACTGAAGCAATGTGTAATCGCATTCAGCACAGACATGTAGACTTTTTGTAACGTTAGCAAGAAAAGAATTCTGCTGGTGCTATAGCACTGCTAACGTTAGCCACACTTGGCAACACACAAACATTGTGACTTGACAGTTTAAAATGGCTTTTACAGTTTTTTTCCATTTGCTTAAACACAATTTTGCAAACTAGGCTGGTTTTATCAAAATACTAACACAATTCACCAAACCACACACCCAAACTGCTAAATACCTCATATATCCTGCAAAATGAAGCACTGCAACCAAAATCTAACGTTTGCACCAGATGGCACACACTTCATTCGTATTACATATTTTTGTCTAACCAGCTACACACTGTTGGGCATAATGAAAAGCACTCTCATCTTTAGTATGCTTTGCCATCATACTAACATAGATCAAACTGTAGAGAATTCTTCAGATTGTTCACATGCACAGAAATATTTGCAGATACACACACGTGCTATTGAAATATTCAGATTTTTATTTTTCACCAAACAAATCAGTGCAACGTATGCACAGCAAATATATTTAGCTTGGAGTGAACTAAAATATGCTCACAAAGCAATGAGCTGAAAATACAATTGCAGAAAAGATATATACATAAAAAAATAAAGAGGAAAGCTGAATAATTAGACAACACTGCTCTACCCTGACTCTCACTCTTCCTCCCCCTCTCATTCAAACCCTCCCTCTTCCTCTTCCTCTCTCAGCAATGTCTTCCAAAGATGCTCATCTATAGTCTTTTATAGCTTACTTCCTGATTGAAGTGTTAATAATTACACACCTGTTTGGTCAGGTGGCACATGTAGTGGCCAATGAGCTCATGTAGTGTCATTTTAATTGGCAGTGTTTTGAAATTGCAAACATGTGACCTTATGTCAGATTGTTGTGTCTCATGCAGAGAACCGTGTTCAGTAGACTTAAAAAGTTCCACTTCGAATTGCAAAATGTGTGTAAAGCAGAAAATGTGTTTCAAGTTTTGGAGATTTGAGATGAGGTTTTGCTCCCTGTGTGTCAGTTTAAATATTTGTGCTATCCATGTCATTTCAGTGTGCTAGCAACTGGAAAAAACGGTAATACACACAGCATTCTTTTCCCAGATGTTTCACATTCTGTTAAATAAATTCTGTAAAATAAATTCTGTTAAATAAATTAAATAAATAAAAGAATTTTATTTATTTAAGAAGTTTTTTCACTGCATGTGTGTGTGTGTGTGTGTGCAGTGCACACCTGTGCCGCCCACCACAATCTTTCTCAACTTAATTAGTCTAATAAACATTACTCACGAAATGTAAAGAAATGAAATATTCAGAAACTTAGTTTACTTGTTTAACAGAAAAAAACAAAAAAAACAACAGTGCATCAATTAGACTTTAACTAGCTTACAAGCAACTTTTCAGTGTAATATTATCACTAAAATTGAATTAGTTGTATCTTCAAGGCTGATGGGTGGAAACATTAAGCCAATGCCACCTCCAAAAAGCCCTATAATTAACACTTACTTGAACTGTGTCAGAGTAATGATGGATTGGTCTCTATGGAGACACTTTGTTATCAAGCAACACAACCACACGAGAACACAGAGAAAAAAATATTGTCTCTGACATTAACATTAACATTTTGTGTTCACACCGCAGATGGTGGGGATTGGGCGTTACAGAGCAAAGAAAAATTACTTGCCCCCTGTAAGATCATCTTCAACATTTAGAGTTGGGAAACCGTGATTATGTTATACATTATTTAAAATAATTAATTCAATAATTAATGCACAAGAGATTACCTCCCAATCTCATGGGATAAAACACGTCAGTATAACAAAGAGTTTAAACTTCTAAAACAATGCATGCTGGGAAGTTTGCTGACCATGTTTTTTAGATAATTTAATGATCTAAGTGAACTCTCAGCAGCACATTCATTCAGCATCAGTATAACATCTAGTCAGAAGAACTGAAAGTGTCTATAAACTCATGCCTGTGAAGTTGTAATGGTCTAAAAACAAGAGAGACATTTGATATTAATTATACTTTAAGTAAATGAGCAAAGATAGTTGGTTCCACTAAATGGAATGACATGAAACATTGCATATAGTCTGTGACTATAATCATACTACACCAATGCACCAATCAAAAACTAAATCATATTGTGAGGTCTCTGGCTTTCTTGCTTTCAGACTGACTTATTTGTTCAGTATGTGAGCTTGTACAGTTTCTACTGAGAAGTTCATCGTGCAAGTTTCTGTGTTCTGGCTGATGAGAACAACTGAGGGAAATTATTTGATCTTATACAACACAAAAAGTTTTCCATCTTTATTATTATTACTATGGCACAATCTACCACTCCCACCTGTAACACAGAACCTTAGTTCTCTCACCCACAAGCTAGCGGTCCCTTTGTCAGAGAGAAAGTGCTGTATACAACTGCTGCACATTCAGACAGCACTCAGAAAAATGCAATCTGTTTTATGTCTCGTCCTTCATTAGATTTCCAAATATAATAACCTGTATGTAAGCCCTAAAATGGCTTCTGTGGGGCACATCTGACATGGGACTCTTACTTGCCAAATGGCGCCATTGAAATCATATAACAACCTGTGGAGAGAGTGAATATGGACCTTTCCACACTCTGACATGGCACTTGAATGTAGACATATTCTTACAATCTACAGAGAGCAAGGATGTGGATCGTCTTTATTGCGCTGACACACACGTGATGTCCATTGACACGTTTGACAGCCTTTGCCATCTCTCAGACCACATGGATATGAACCTTTTCCATTCCTGTCAGCATATTATTATCTTCATCCCTATTATTGCCTGCACACCACACTGCCTATTCAGGAACATGTGAGATAGTGGAAACACACACCCACACATCCACATGTATACTTACGCCATTGTGCACACACACACTTGTACATGTGGTGAAATGTAATCTCGACACACACACACACACACTCCATCTCCCAAGTGAATAGCTGACATTAGCAGCTAAGCTTCCCTGTGGCTTCCTGACCTTTATTGGCTGTCAGGGGCCGAGACCACAGCTCTAATCAAGACGGGGACACTTTTCTTCTTGTCTTTGAGGCGCTCGTAGGTCTTTCATGATTCTACGTCTCCATTCACAGCTTCACAGTGCCTTCCCCATCCCTTTATCTTCCTTCCTTTGTCCGTTTTTTGATTACACCCTATGCATGCCTCATTTATCCGTCCATCCTGTATCGCCATTACATAGACTAGAGAGATATTATAAAAGTTATCATATGACAAAATCAAATCACCCACTGTTCAGTCTCACTATTAGTTAGAAAATAGAAAACAGAACAGAACTTTTTTTTGGTTGCATAAGATCAAATCATTTCCCTCAGTTGTTCTTATCAGCCGGAACGCAGAAACTCGCACAATGAACTTCTCAGTAGAAAGTGTACAAGCTACATACTGAACAAATAAGTCAGGCACTGTAAGTAGTGAAAAGCAACACCTGAAAGCAAGAAAGCCAGAAAAAAAAACAGCAAGTAACCTCACTAAATAATTCAACTTCTGATTACACCCTATGTATACCTCATTATCTGTCCATCCTGTATCACCATTGCATAGACTAGAGAGATATTATAAAACTTATCATATGACAAAATCAAATCACCCGCTGTTCAGTCTCACTACTAGAAAATAGAAAACAGAACAGAATCTTACTACTATATACTTTGATCACTAGAAAGACGCTATATAAGTACAGTCCATTTACCATTTAAATGGGTTTGACTAAAAAAAAAAAAAACACTTTATGAAACTTTGTATAAGAAGGACAAAAAGTGTTGGGTCAACATCACCCTTATTAGCCTGAATTAAAATTGTAAATACCAAGCAGCAACCTCTGTGGCTGTAAAATGAAGCCAACGGTGGCGGCAAAAACTGTTCACTTCTTTAAACAGCTAGTGTTATACCATTTCACACTTCAGAAGGGCTCAAACCTGAGTTTACACTAATCAAATGATCTACTTCATCTTTATTGTTCACAGTTTAGATCAAGAGTTTGATTTCGTTTTATTATACATATTCTTAAACAAGGTGTTCATAAATCAGTCACTGCCCATGAAGCTAAATAAATTATAGAATCACAGAGATCACTTTTAAAAGACAAGAAAAAACTTGAGTGTGTGTTTTATCACTTAAACAATGTGTGCCATTATGCAGACAATGAAAAAATAGGTACAGTAGAGGTCTACTGCAGATGAAATGGAAGTTTTATTGCAATGCAAGGTTTAGGGTTTATAAGGTGTTGTAAAAATCATACTGGTTACATTGGATTGTAATGGTAGCAAGTTTCTACAAAAAGGTGTCAAAAGCTTGACGCTCTAGTTACTCTGGGTAATTTTTCAGAACCCTTTAATGGCATCATCAATCTTACTTATGAGTGTTTTCGTGGTGATGCTTTTGATTGATACGTTTCTCACCCCCCACCCCTCCTCTTTATTACCGCTCCTGTTAATTTTTTGCTAATTTTATAAAGGATCATGTCTTCATTTCCACTTTATCTAGTGAATACATATGTTAATTGCTAAACCTTTCCAGGCAATGACTATGAACGTCTGGCAAGAGATGGCAAGCCAGTTGGCAGCAAGATGGCGGAGCTCATACGTCTGATGCTTTCTGAAAGAGCCACAAGGAAAAGCTGGCTGAACTCAAGAATTTGGATGAAGAGGTTGCCGCCAAGTGAGCAGAACTCCAAAGACTGTGAAGTTGTGGAAAGGGGTGAGGGCTTTCAACGTCTCAAATGTGTGTCTTTCCTTTTATCTTACAAGAATATACACACAGAAACCTTACAAAACAATTGTGTATTAAAATGAATCTGAATATTATGTTTTATTTATATTCATTTGTGTAAAAATAATAACAATTTGAACAACCCTTGGAGTACTCTGACTATAAATATTCAAATATATTCAAGGATATCCAGTTTTAAATCAAATTTTATTTGTATAGCCCAAAGTCACAAAGTACATTTGCCTCTGAGGGCTTTACAATCTGTACAGGGAGTGACACCCTCTGTCCTTAGACCCTCGGTTCGAGTGAGGAAAAACTTGCCCACAAAAAACCTTTAACAGGGAAAAAATGTGGAAGAAACCTCAGGAAGAGCCACAGAGGAGGGATCCCTCTCCCAGGACGGACAGACGTGCAATGGATGTCACGTCTACAGAACAAATCAACATGCTCCGTTCTTTGCCTGGCGTCAACTCACACCGGACGCGTGTTGGCAGCGTAGTGGCAACACGTGCTGGCCTTATTCACGCGAGATCACGAGAGAATCCTGAATGTAAGCGAGACCCCGCAATAAACTGTGCACTGTAAAAAAAACAACAACAAACAGCTGAATTTGCTTCTCCGACGTGGAGGAGATTATAAAAAGCATTTTTTGTGTCATAAATGATTGTGTGTTGTTCCACTTCAACAATTAGTCTCTCATCGTTCATGTTGAGACCCTTTGTTCGATCTTTGATCACCTGGTGTCACCGGTCATGACGTAACGTTGATGTGAAGTTGTAAAAAGCTACATGAACTGCGTATTGTGTTTTATTTTGAAAGGGGGTGGAAGTTTATTACGTTGATTCTGTGTCGGATTTCCTGTCTGGTGCGATCTGCTCTGTTGAAATTTACGAGGTTTAGCAGCGGCTCGCATCAAAAATAGAAATGCTATGGAAAGCTCGCGCCGTGGCGTGGAGAGACGCTTCCGAGACGCGGCGCGCCCTGTGTGAGTGCTCTCATTGACTAGACTGCCAGCGATCAGCTCCGGTGACCACGGCGCTGCCGTTACGCGGCGCATATGCCTCTGGTGTGAGTGGGCCTTTACAATGAATGTTAAAATGATTACAGCAGCAGTGGAACCTGTGATAGAGATAGAGAGACACAGTTGATGATTTGCTGCTGCTGTGCATCTAACTATAAACTGTAATGGAGATATGGTAGCAATAATGACAGTAATAATAGATGCAGGACCACAGCAGCAGCCACGATCCATGATTATGATACGATTTTATGTATTTGAGGGCTACTCCAGAAATGTAACATTGTTCTTGTTCTTGTTTGGAGGACTCACTTGAGCATAGGTTAGAATCAAAGCAGCAGAAGCTGAAATATCCTGACTTAAAGTCATGTGTATTGGTCAGGCTTTAGAACACTGGGACCTACACTTCCTGTAATGCAATTTGATTGTGTGCTCTGATAGTGTATTCGCACCGTTTGTGCCCCGAGATGACCTGATGACATCAATATGGTTGTTTTTTCAGACTTTACAAAGCTTCCTCTATAGCCACGGAAGACAAGAGTACAACAAAGGACATTATAAAAGACGTTATACAACAGTTTCTAACAAACAGACTGATTCATACTCATTCATGTGTAAAATTCTGGAGTGCCTCTGTAAAAATCACAACCCTTTAACATTTTCCCAGATCTAAAACAAATAATAAAGACTCCATTTATAATTGTGAGCCTTCAAATATGTGCGTCATGTTTCAGACAATTTCAATGAAAATGCTAATTGATATAAAAACCTCTGTTTTTTTTTTATCTTTTAGTTGGCGCCTTTAGGAACATGAAATAACTTCTTCAGGATTAAACATGGAGAAAATCCAACAACGTGAAATTAAAACATGAGGGACTTCAAAAATGATTATGCATAAAACAATTCTTCATAAATTACAGGAGCAGCATCCAGAGAGCTACATATATATGGATTAGTCCAGTATGTGTTTTTACCACTAACAGAATAATGTATTGTCTTGGGAAGGAGCAGGAACTCCAGTGCGAGTTAATCCCCCATGTATATGGTGGCACATTATACCATGTGACTACAGAGAATCGGCTCATTATCTGGTATTCAACTGAAATGAAGGCTTAAATTTAATTTTATAAATAATTCCTCCCTTCAGCAGGGAATATGATGAAGGAAACATACGATGTTTAACTCCAAATTAACATAACATTAACATTGACATGCAAGCTCGTGCCAGTGTGACTCCAGAGAAAGGGTAATGGACAGTTCCAAATATGTATTTTATGGAAATTTACTGTAATTATTATGCATCTCAGCCTTTAGAGCATGGAAATCCATACATGTACTGTAAGACTACACAACTCACTGAAGAATTCCCAGATTCTCGTGATCTAATTGGGAATTTTCACATCCAAGATCTTGGAGCCAAATCACTTGCATGTTAGTAGTGTACATAGGATCTGTAGAATTCCCAGCATTCCAAGTTATTTTGGTTCAGTTGACGGTCCATTGGTAGAAAACATTGCATTCCTCTGATTCCCTTAATCTCATTGGAGTGACAGTCTTCCCACGGTGATGTGTGGCCTCAGATGTAATGGAATCTGATTTTTGTCCACCACATACACACACAATAGGAAATGTCAGACGGAGGATTCTGAAGCTCGAGGACCTTTTGCTTCCTGCCAAAAATACTCCCTGCCTATATTGGATAATTTCCGCAGGACGTCATGCCACTGAATTCCCAGACCTCCTCACTATTATTAGGGGTTTTAATGCAGGACAGAATCGGAAGGAAACGCTCCATCAAGTGTGACCCACTTAGCTACTGGAGAGGCACCAAAGGACCACCATGGCAATTATTTAAAACTCTGCTTTATTATTCATAATTAGCAGACGCTGTATAGTGTGTGTGTGTGTGTGTGTGTGTGTGTGTGTTTGTCTGTGTGTGTGTCTGATAAAGCTTCTTCAATAATATGCCACCTCTATGCAGGGAAAATAAGAGAAGAACAATGTGTGTGCATATCTGTGTGTAATAATGAGGTGTGTGTGTATGTGTGTGTGTGTATTTGTTAAGGTTTCTACTCCTGTGCGTATAAGATTGTGTGTGTGTTTATGTGTGTGTGTGTGTGTGCATACCTACATGTGTGGGCGTGTACATGTTGTTTGTAGTAGGGCATGTGAATGCATTAATGTGTGTGAGCGTATGTAGGTGATGAGCATTACACACATCCATATAGGTGTGTGTGCGTGTGTCTGTGTGTGTGTATCTCATACCTCTATGTGTGTGCATACCCACGTGGGTGTGTTTTTCCTGGATACCATGAGTGTGGATGTGTGTAAGCTGCCACAGCTCTGTACATGTTTGTGTGTAACCATGCATCTTGTGAGTGCATAAAATATGAACATGTGCGTGTGGTCATGTGTGTTTTAGATGTATACCTTATGTGCACACGCAAATATGTGCAAGCTACCATACACCTGTGCATGTTTGTGTGTTTGTGCATGTGTGTGTGTAATGAGAGCCTCTCCACCAGCTGCCACTCCAGCGCAGAAAGCAGCAGCAGAGTCTCAGCGGAGTTCACATCCAGACTTCCTCTTATTATTATTTCCTCTGTTGTCTCTCAGGCCTCAGTAATTAGTGGCTGCTTCAATGAGACTAATATCAAAACTCCAACCCGCAGTACACCACTCTAAATGATAAGAGGCTGATAAGTGTGTGTGTGTGCGTGTGTGATATGTGATGATTAGGTTGTGCCAGTGTGTACGTGTGATGGAGAACGAGTGTCAAGGCGATGAGAGGGTGTTAGTTGCGAAGCCTTGATGATCAAGTGCTGCGTAATTGAGTGTACTGTGTGTGAGCAAGTGTGAAAGAAAGAGAACGGGAGAGGAAATGTGTGTGTGTGTGTGTGTGTGCGTGAGAGAGAGAGAGAGTACATCGTCTACCACATGATGTACTGTGATTACAAAGAAAATAATCAGATATATTTGTATATATCTGGTTATTTTCCCGTACACTCAGGGCAATCTGAACTTGAGCTTGGTGAACGCTGTATCACCATTATATTATCTGTTCCTACCTGGTTGAGTTCTGTCTGTGATTACCAGAGTTTCCCAGAATGCCTTGCAGATGAGAGTTTTATGTGTGGGTGGCAAGAGCAATAGCCACAACAACAACATGGTAAGTGGCAATATTTAGAGCTGCTGAGAAAAAGTGAGGTGTTCCCCATGCAAGCCAGCAGCCTCTGCTCTATGTGTTTATATGTGCATTTTAAATTTCATATAAACAGTACTGGATTATGCAATACTGACATACCTGATGTCACAATCAAGCTTTGCATATCAAATAAGAGAAGAGGATGATGAAAAGGCTGATTGAAATGGACTTTTAAAAACAAACATTTTAGTTGTCGCGGTAAACACTGCATGGTGTTCTGTAATGTATCCTTATCAGGCGCACAGGGGGCTGGGGCCAGTCACTGCTGACACTGGGTGAGAGGCAGGGTACAATTGCGTGTGATACCCTTTGACATCACTCCAAACTAACAAAATTATATATTTAATTGACTACAAAAAAGAATTACTTGCAAATGACTAAATGAGTTGAGGTCACTCAGTCTGCAAACTCAAGACAATCTTGACAAACGATGGTTTAAGACTACCCGAATGATCGTATACAGGCATATGTTACTCCCAACTGTTGCGTTCCTCCAATGAACAACGCTTGGCTCTGCCACCCGTACACTCAGGGCAATCTGAACGTTTCTCGTCTGTTGTTCTCCGTTGGTGGAACGTGCTACCAGTTCACCAGTCTTACCTCCAAAAAAACCTCCTGAACACTAACCCTCATGTCATCCATTAAAATCATGGAACTTCTACACATTCTTTTCTTCTTATTCCTTTCTTTACCTTCTGTTACAACTGTTAAACTTGGCTCGAGTGCCCAGACTTCAGGTCACGTTGGAACTGGACCATTTTAGGAGGGAATGCTGATTCACTCTGTAGGCTGTAGGTAAATGTTCTGGTTTTTCAGTTAAAGTGTGAGTTTGTATGACAGTCAGACAGCGAACGCTCATCTCAGTGAGCTCAGCAGTCCACAGCAGAGTTAACTCACATTGGCCTAGAACAGTACTGGCCCAGTGGGATTTCTCCAAAATCTCTTTGTTACCATTCCGCAACTGGTTAGAGGCCTCCACTCCACATAGAAGCTGATACAATTTTAATAGGAAGCCCAGAGAAGGCAGATTCCTTCATCTTAGGCAGGAATCAGCAATGAAATGCCATTCTGCATCAGAGTAAGGGCCTTTACAACTTCACGATGTGTCAGTCACGTTCACACACAAGTCCAAAACTTAGTCATTAAAGTTTTTCAGAACAGGTTCGATTTTCTGCAGTTTTTTTTTTTTTTTTTGGTATTTGTTAAAAGAAACGTAGGATGAAGATAGCACACAGACAGAGAGGGAGGACAGCTAGCACGGCAGAGACATGCGACAGCCGAGGAAGGTACCTCCAGTGGAGGGCAGGAGCAGAAGTAGACAGCTCTTTCATCAGCAGGTGAAACCCACATCACCTCTCTCACACCATCTCAGGATCGGCTGGACCAATAGTTTTCCTTTTTCTACTTTTAAGAAGTGAGAGGACCACAAAAAATCATTTTTATTGCTTGTCAGTCTGGATTTCCACGAAGAAAAGAGTAATACAACGCAGGTGTCTATGAGCAAAGACTGGCCTACAAGGGTTTAATTTGTTATGTAACCGTGTCACTTCATTTAGGGCTGATTGATAGAAACACTGATTCACATTCCATTTCAAAGATTTCTCTAAAACCTGCTCACATGGAAATACTTAAAGTTTTGAAGTGGAAATAAATCAAGGAAGTATGTGTGTTTTGTAGACCTCCTTATATATATATATATATATATATATATATATATATATATATATATATATATATATATATATATATATATTGAAATGTTAGTTCCAACTGGGTTATAGCTGCAATAGTCAGAATACACATGTCAGCAGCGCCTCATTGACACCCTGCTGGGAAAAGGTCAACGCCCCACTGTTCCCAAGTGCAGTAGTCGGGTCTGGAGGTAGATATGTCACCATTAAATGTGCTTGATATTTGGGATGTAACAGCTCTGAGTCTTCCTGCTGAGAGTAACCACAGTGAACAAGGAAAGTTAAATTTTAGTTTCTGTTCAGGTTCTCTTTTAGAGTACAGGGTGTTTTTTTTTTAAAAAGGGAGTGCACCTGCAAACTGCATCGTGTAATGTGCTATACTGTGTGATTATCCATTGTTCCAGCAACAACAAGTATACGGGATGTGGGTCATATCTTCTAATGAGGACACAGTCAATAGTGGTTCTGATGGACCCGAGTCAAAGCCCCTGCGGTGCACTTGAGTGTGATAATGTCTTCATATGTAGGTATAAATTGTAGTTAGGACAGTAATGTGTGTGTTCCGTAATACTATGCAAAGTTGGGGATAAAACTCTGTTAGTACAAGCTACACTGTTCACCATATAGTTATTTCATTCTTGTCAATGTAAAAAAACATAGTTTTAAACACCATTTCATTTTTTTTTCTGCCTGCTCTTCTACCACTGGAACACGAGGAAATCTACGTACCGTGATTATGTTAATCTAGATTTATTTACCATGCATCATTCAACTGAACTCTTCCATCTCAGTACCTACCAGCAGTTCAACAATGCCATAAATCCTTGAAAACTTAAAGTTTGAAGTCATCACCACCCTCTAGAGAGAAAGATGTGGATTGTGGACGCTCCCTAACAGAGGTCAAAACAAAAATAAATGTCTCACTGCATTCTGGGGCCTTTCTGTGTGGGATGGTCATGTGCCGCCTGTCTGTACACGTTTTTTCCTACATTCCAAAGACATACAGGTTATGTGAACTGGACACTCTTGGTGCAAATGTATTTGTCTATCTATAACTGTGCTAGCCTCGTGGGGATCCAGGGTCTGTGATCCTATATGAGCCTGCAGAGGATAAGCAGGTCTCTGCATATGTCCTTGCATGTTCCCTGCATTGAGGAAGCACTTTACTCTGTGACACTGTGAAAAGGCATTTGTGTTGATCTAAAAAGTTAACATAGTGCAATATGACACATTTTAAAATGCATGAGAATTGTGATGTGATCTCTATGAAAAGTGGTAAGTTATTATAAAATGCTTTATGTGTTGAGATTATTGTTTCAAAGCATTCTGAATACCTATGTGCTCATAATTGTGAATATACATTACTATAAACAAAGCAGAATGCATTTCTTCGTGTGTTCATAATAAATTGTGAAGGATTGTAGTAATTAATAACAATATTATAAGTTTTATTGTACAACATTCCACATGTTGAGTCCTAAATAAGGTCATACACTGTGAACATATGGTTTCCCCTTTCTTACTAGGGAAAAGGCTGTGTGTATGGGACAGTGAATAATTTGCTTCATTTTATACCAGGTAATTATTTTATATATTAGTATATGAAGCTCTTCTATTGTGTTTGTTTACAGGACGTTTTGAAGTTTACCAACCTGGTTACCCACACACCTTCCTCTATAGTTGTTGTGGCTGATTTGACACACAGCGTGGTGTTTGGAACTGTTGTAGTGTAAAAATGCTCTACAGTACTTGTAAATTCTTGTTCATAACTATAGGGCGTCCTGGCCATGCAAATTAGAAGAAAAACTAGCACCTAGCATTTAGTATGATGTCATTATATAAGAGTTTTCAAAGGTTTAAATGAGTTTTAAAGGAGCAGTTCACTGATTTTACACATGACTAACGAGTGCCTGAGTGCCAATCAGCCTTTCCAAAGTCTGATGATGCCTTCTGGGCCATCTCTGTTCAGGATTTAGATTGAGAACATTTTAATGGAAAGCACTGGTTGCAGTGGGGGCATCGAGTTCGCAAGTGATCTTGATAGTGTCATTGAATAAAACGTGTCTGTGTTTTTTTTTAGATTGACCCAAATTAGGGACTAAATTCCAGAATAGGTAAACTTTCCTTTCTTAAAATCTCTTTGTTGTAAGTCACCCAACTTTTTATGGAACTGTAACAGCAAACTGCTGGAGTAGCCCTTTAAATGTATTACCCAGCAGTACTATAAATGATATCAGTGGACTCCACACTCTGGGACCTAAAAGATGTGGGTTGTCACAGTGAAATTCAGCCATTTTTTTCCTCCAGCTTTCTAGAGACAAAACTGCTTACTCACTGTTTCACAGTTTCATATATTACTGCACTTTTGATTCATTACTGCTTTTGCTCGGAGAAGCCATACCCATCGTCTGAATTCATCGAACCACCTTTGCGGCTGATAATGCAGTCGCTATCAAAGGCGGTGAAGACTAAGCCTGAAAAATATGTTATGTAAGCTGTCCGTTAATTTGTTTAAATGGGGTCTCTGTTTTCATAAGGAGAGAGTGAAGCTATTTTCTTCTTTTCTGCCCCACTTTGTGTTTAAGGCTAAAATGGGTGCTATTGTTCTTTTTTTTTTTCTTTAGACATAAAACCTTGCCTAGTGCAACTTTGAAAGCATAATGCCACTGCCAGTTTTCCTCACCGTCTTCTCCCTTCTTTTTCTTTCTATCTTCTTTCCTCCATCCCTCAGCACCGCTGGCTGCTCTCAAAACAAATGCCCCTCTAACTCTCCTAAAGTTACGTGGAATAAATTGGAAAAAATACTTTTTGACATGTTGAGTAATGCATCAAACCGTATTCTCTTTCCCCCAGCAGCCTGACTATTCTATTTCATCTGCAAGCCTTCTTCAGGCAAATGGATTGCTTCCATAATGCTCTCTTTATCAGGCTGACTGAGTAAGTGCTGCTGTTCGCTGTAAGCATGGGAAGACCAACACACACACTCGCATATTCTCTCTTTCTCTGTCGAACACTCGCAGAGACTAATGTGCAGGCTCGCTCTTATACACACACACACGCTCAGGCATGTGTTTTAGTGTGTTTTCATGTGCATACACTCACAACCCACTTACACTGTTTCAAATCACCCTGTTCTGTTGACACACACTGCTGGCTCCAGTGGCTCCCAATGCTTAATATTAAACTGGGACTGTGCCAGAGATCTGCTTTGAATTCAGACCCAACACACACACACACACACACACACTAAACAAACAAACAAAAAAAATCGGAGCTATGTCAGCACCAAAGCTCGCTCACGTTGACTCAGACAAGGGCGACGTGCCCATTCTCCTCACACAGACCCCATGTACTATCATTCACACTCATGCATGTACAGTAAATACACACACCTCCCACATGGACACACACCGCCTCTCCTCTGTCAGACATCCTATGAACATTTAAAATGGGCTTAAAGGCTTTGTGTGTCATGTTATCCTCCGGCCCTGTGATCTAGGTCTAACAGCTGAGCCTCTTCACCAAGGACATATGGAGAGAGTAAAGATGTAGCTTGCAGTGTGTGTGTGTGTGCGCGTGTATGCGTGCGTCGAAAACACTGTGTGACATATCATCCGGCAGCTTAGCTGTCTGGTATAGCAGTCTATTCACCAAGGACGTATGAGACAAACACTGTAATATGCAGTGTTTATGGATGGATGTGCGCGTGTGTGCCTTTGAAACAAAAAGGACTACTTGGAGATAAGCATGGCAACTTACTGTGCCAGTGAGAACAGGTCATAGCATAGTATGTATTTAAAATATGAATATCTTTCATGCAACATTGGTTGAGAGGACGTTATTGGGCGGGTGTCTATTTGTACTGAATGTAGCCGCTAGGAAAGGAAAGTTCTTTGTGTCACTGTAAACATTTAGCACAAAGCTAGAACACAACAGGGTCGACTATCAAAGTCCTTGAAGCCACTTGGATAGACTGGATAGTCAAAGACATTTCAGGCTGACCGTGATGCTTTGACCGTCTGATCGTCTGTTTGTTGGTTGTAGTGTGATGTCGGGCTGCTTTTTCCAAAAAGCAGGTCTTTGGCAGATGCCCCTGTGGCCTACGCACTCATGGCCAAAACACACTGCAACACCATGCAAATGAGTGTAAAGAAAACTGTGTTTTCGCTGACTGGACTACAGCCTTAGACGTTCTCATATCTCATTATCGGAGGCTTTTTTTTGCAATTCTTGGAACTGTTTTTATTAATAACATGCTATTATGTTTGTGCCTGAGTTGTTTTATGAATCTTTCTTGTTCTCTGGACTCTCTCGGAAAAGATATTTCTCAATCTCAATGATACTGAAAAAACAAATATTAGATTAATTCAGATTAAATAAATGACTGAACCTTTTTTTTTTTAATGCTTTTTCAGGATTTTTGTTCAATAATTTAGAGAGTTGTGTTTTACTATCATTTGAATTACACCCCCATTGTGTCAGCTCTTTATAAGCACTATAAGCAACTGTGGAGCATACATTTTGTACATTTTGAATGAATTCCCTTATGCTTAGTTGAAATTACTGGTGTATGAATATGCATGAGAACACACTTTAAAAGAATGCTTCCGTTTCTCCCACCGTTATTTATCTTGACCAGCATGTTTTACTACAGTACTGTGTTACTAAATGTTAGTGTGAAAATGTATCTTTGTCTAAATATGTTGCTTTTACAAACTGAAGCTTTGAGCTCCGCCAAAGTTGTTATTGTTGTTACTGATATGACCTACTTTTTTTTTTTTTGGTTTACACATAGTGTTAGTCGTCTCTGTTTAATTGTCATGTTTTTTGGTCCTACCACACTAACGTGGTTAATTGAATTTAATGAAATGGTTTAAACAACGATTATGAACCAAAGAGCCACAGCTTTTTCCTGTACAGTCAACTGGACAGAATCCCAGAACAGACATCCACTCCTGGGAATGGCACTCTGGTATTACTAGTCATTCTTTGGTGTCATTAAAACTTAACATCAAGTGTTTCTCGGTACCAAGTCCCACTGTCATCACTTTAAACTTTTCATGGGTAAACAATTATCTTTGTGTGTCTGGTAAAAACTAATAATGTCATGCAATCGTGTAAAAACTGTGGGAAATAAGAAGAATTCCATGTACTTGTATTTTTAAATTAAATGTGCTAACATCAGCATGCTAACATGGTCGGGTTTAACAGGTCCAACAAGGCATGCTAACTTTGCTAATTAGCATTAAACAAAGTACACCTGAGGTAGAGAGTGGAAACACTGAAATTTAATCTGATGGCTGATGATCAATAAAGTCATTTGATTTCATCATGAAGAAGGCATGAATGTCTGCACCAAATTTTATGCGAGCCCATCCAATAGTTTTCAGGACCAAAGTTTAAATCATCAGCAAATAAACATCGATTTAAAACCAATCCAAGATTTTGGGAAAGAAACCTGAAAAATACAGGTGCAGTGTTGGAATGCAGCTTTGAGGATATCACATCATATCAAATACGTGTTTCCATTTGCAAAACAACAAATTTATGCACCAAAAATGTGTGTTCGCAAAACTCCCAGTACAATATTCAAAACCATATCCTGGGGTCTTAAAGAAAAGCTGCAACAACAAAAAACTGCAGTCTGATGGAACTTCACACTTTGTAAAAAAAAAAGATGTACCCACCTTTCATTCACACATCCAGGCATTTCCTACTCTCATTTCCTTAACTATCACAGAGAGACAAACTTGTCGTGGCCTCTTAAGTGACTTCAGAGTGATAAAGTTAAAAGTTGTGTGCCTCTTCATTCGGAGATTGAAAGTTTAGGGCAGAGTTGTTTGACTTTGACTTTTTCAAGACTTCATTTAAAATCTGCACTCAGTGATTGCACCCGTGTTCAATCTTCATGTATGTGATAGTGTGTGAATGAAAAAAAAAAGAAAAGAACCAGAAATCAATAGGAGTACAGTAACTGACGATATTTGAAGGTGTGATCACTGTAAAACTCAAGATGACGGATGGAAACACTCACTCACAATAAACAAACAGAGCCAGTCCAGATGAGACTATTGTGCAGTGCTGCATAAATATTACTTCATACAATCCGATTGAAATGTATATGTATATTCAGCCTGTCCTCACTCCTAACTCAGCAAATACTGCAATTTTGTCAGTAGCCCTACAATTCAAAATAGGAGCCTGTTGGTTTCCCTAGTGCCATTTCTGGATGTGGTTGATGTGCTGTCGGTGACGAATGTATGAATAGAGAAAATGCATGTGGAGGAGGTTTGGGTTGGATGAAACAAACACAGGACTTTCTGCTGTGAATCTAAAAGTAAAAGTTGACTTTTGAACTTTCAACTCAGTATTTAACATTACTTACATTACGTGTACTGCCCTTGGTATGTATGCTGTACATTATGTGACAGAGAAATGTCTTCCCAATGCCAAGAACACAGTCATCATGTTGTCCGCAGGTTTATTGACATTCCACGGTGAAACTAATACATGTAAAAATCATAATCACATTATGCTGGCTTTTAAGTACAGATAAACAATGTAGTTATATACCAACTGAATTATTAGTGTCAATTATGTCAAAATGTAGTGACACTTACAACTGTCAAAAAGTTCTGTGGAACACTGGACACTTGTTGCCCTCAGTGGTCACCAGTGTTGGGCACATTACTTTGAAAAAGTAATTAGTTACAGTTACTAGTTACTTAGCCAAAAAAGTAACTGAGTTAGTAACTGAGTTACTACACTATAAAAGTAACTAGTTACCCAGGAAAGTAACTAATGCGTTACTTTTTTAAGTTAAAAAATGCCAAATAATTTGGAGTAAAGCAAACAACAGATACCCATACAGGTTTTAATGTATTGCTCCTCAACGCAATTACAACTGAACTTCAAGCATTTTCTTTACTTACAAATGTAAGCAGTTAAACAATATGACATGTTTTACACTTGACATGCTGCAAATTAAAACAAACTTTCAATGGCAGCATGTTTTCAACCACATACCCCCCTATCATTTTATTGAGTTCTTGCTGTGTGGTAAGTTTTGGGGTAGAAGCTGAAGCAGAAAAATCCAGCCTTCCTTGTTAGCTAGCTTGCCTTTATCGTGGGGCATGCCGGTGGCCACTAGCTTAACAGACGCGTGTGCAGTCGAGAGATGCTTCATTAAATTCGAGTTGCTTACATTTGACGTGGACAAAGTCTTTGGTCTTAGACACAGTGTGCATGTAACATGTACATTTTTACCTTTTACCTCGACGAGGTTAAAATACTGCCTATACTTCCACCGTGAAAACGCTGTCTTAGACTCAGCCTCGGGACTCGCCATCTCATCTGACATGCTGTGTGTGTGTGTGTGCGCGCACGCGCTACGACCGTGTGTTGGTTTGTGTGTATACCCGCCCGCCGGGTGTCTCTGGTTGGCTCAACATGAAATCTCTGCTTTAGCCAATCGTCATTACGTATCCCGCCCTTACCAAAGGGAGAAAAAAAGGCATTCCTGTATGCGAGTTGAGTGAGGTGCCAGTTTCTAAACGAGTAGGTTGGTTCAGTAACGCGAGGTAACGGTGTGTTGGTACCGGTAACGGCGTTACAACGATAGATGAAGTAACTCGTTAGATTACCCGTTACTGAAAAAAGTAACGCCGTTAGTAACAGCGTTTATTTCAACGCCGTTATTCCCATCACTGGTGGTCACCATTGTGGCTATGCAGAGGGACCACTATTGTTGCAAAAATGGTGACCGAGGAAACTACTGGAGTGGAAGCAGTAGCAGAGAATGCCACCATATACAAGTAATACATATGCTTTATATTTATATTTTCACTTACAGGGTCCTAGTTTAAAGTGTGGGGCCACCGACCAAGCTACTGCATTTGATGAGTTTGGACTGAGAATGTGTTGGCTTGTTCACAGTAATGAAAAATGTTATGTCTAATCAACTCCTCCTTCTGTTTGCTCCCAAAAGAAATCAACAAACGTTCAGCATACTGAGTACAGATGATGAATGTTTTCCAAATATGAAGCCGGTGGATTGAACTAAAGGCATATTGAAATTGTCCATATTATAAAGAAACAATTATCAAACACGGCAGAGACCATTCAGTCCTACCTGAGCAACTAATCTAATTTCCTGAGTGATATTTGCGAATTATGAAACAGATTCCATCTGGGAGGTAACCTTGCTTAATGCTAGAGCGTTCCCCAGATGAGATTTCTGAGTACAACAAGCTTTCACCTCGAACACACATTTCATGTTATCTTGAATTTTATGATTATGCAGTTCCCATTTATTTTTCCAATCAGCATTATAGCATGACATTCCCTTTGCTGAATATTTTTAGACCCCTGTTGATTTGGTTCTTCGGTTCACATTCTCTGACACACTTAGTTTGCATCGTATGAAATTAATCGGCTAAAGCTCTCCTGAAAAAAATGATTAGAAATGGGACTTGCTGCAAATGGGATATACAGCTGTTTGATTTTTCTGGCTGGGATCCAGCAGTCTCTTTGACATCACATCTTTGTAATAATTCTCCTTTTGAAAGCGCATGCCTACAGAGAACTATCGTTTAGAGAATAAATCATTTTCCTGACAAGGTTTTCTGCATGCTTTGCTGTAAAATAGCATGTTTCACTTGATTTTTTTCCCCGACTAGATTTTGCACAAAGTCTCCAATCAACAGTAGGAGAGTGACAAGATGAAAGTTGAGCAGGCAGGAAAGACACCTTTATCATTTTATTAATGAGCTCTAAAGTTTAACATCTCAATATGTGTCATGTCATTAAACACTAAAGTGTGAAAATTTGGTCCCTGTTTATCCAGACTGAACAAATTCTGATCTCTAATCCACACTTCCCTCTGCTTGACCTTCTCAGCAAGCCTGTTGCTTCAGTCCAGGGCCAGCAGTGGCTCAGTAATAGGCACTGATTGTGTATGTGCAAGTGATGGAGATGGAGACATCAGGGTAAATAATAATGTATCAAATGACAATGTGAAAATGCCGTTACAGTGTCTACAAATGAACCTATGAGACCTGAGCCCGAACCTCACCAAAATCCGCAGCTCTTCTCAGCTTGACAGAGGTGTTTAGTTAATTTCTACTCATTGTTCATCTATTCGGCTGAAACTTTACTGATTTCTTTCACTCCTATGGCTCTCATAGTAGTTGTAAAATCCCCCCCCTGTTCATGCTCAACACCATACAGTAGACAGTCAAAGTTAGAGGCTATCCGGCGATAAAAGTGGAGCATTTAGAGATATAAAGATATTTCTTAGAGGGGTGGTGGAGACTAAAACATCAGACTTAAATTCACCAACAACTAAAAATGAACGCTTATCCTGTTGCTCTGTGTCTGCAGGGTGTGTAAAGGATTTGCATGATATACAAAGACGCATTTTTTACATCACAAAAATATGCACAAATGTAAAAGGCCCTACATAGTGTGTTTGGTTTGTCCGTTTCGGGTTACTGTAGAAACATGGCATTTTCAACATGGTGGATTTCATGGAAGAGGTCTAAGGAAACTGAAAAAAGGGCTGTGAAAAAAAAATTCTGGTAATCATACACTAATGAAGCCGTTATGCATTTTAAACCCCACACACTTTACCTATAAGGTCCTATTGAGTAATTGGAGTTCAACCACCTAGTATGAAATCCTTTGTAACACACTAACAACCAGGCTCTACCCTGTCAAAAAAATAGCCAGTGTATGGACCTTAAGTTAAAATTTGTTTTGTCAAACTACCGCCTCTGTCATGCACAAGTGAGTATAAGCCTGTCACTGGCTGACATGTTCAGTCAGCATTCCCTTCCCATCTTCCGATGGACGGCAATGCATTGACAACATAATCTTCAGTCTCTGTGTCAAAGTCCTAAAGGCTAAATTCCACCATGAATTTTGATTGATGCGATGCAATGCGATGAATTTGTGCTGTGTGCCCCACGTTGGTGGAGCGCCACAGTTTCTGCTCCAGTGAGAATACACAGCTGTTTTATTGTACTGCACAGGTCAACACAAGCTGGCCGGAGGTCAGACACAGAAGGCATGGCATAGATAGATAGATAAAAAAAACAAAAAAACACCCTGTGCAAACTTTGTTAAATCTATTGTTAAAACAGCCCAAAGGGAAACAGTTTGAACATGTAATATCATATTTGCATGTTCAGAAGCACATAAACCAAAATCACCAAATCTGAGCAAGCCTGGTGGGCAAAACTCTCCACTTCTGGGTGGAGAATGGACCAAAAGAGTGTTGTGGCCATAATTTGATGGAGACATGTCCGGTTGGGTTTCTCAGTAATCCAGACAGCAATTACATTCCTCTCAAAATGAATTCGCAAAGCAAATTAGTCGTATTTTGTAGGAGACAATTTTGGTCTTTGTACATGCTCAGGTGTTCATGAGTTTATAGCATCCGGTACACCCTTTGCTTTCTGCAGTAGTGTCTGTGTCTGTTTTAGAGACTAATAAAGTCTCCTCTGATGCCTTGCTTTCTCTTTATTCATTTGTGCAACAAACAACCAGCTAAATGCCAGGCGCATTCATCTCCTAATAAGCCGACACTAACACAGGGATTTCCCGAGGGGGAAAATAATTGCCTGTTCAAGTGCTTTTTCATAACCTCCACGTCTAATTTGGCAACTCATGAAGTGTGTCATGGAGGGAGAGAGAGGAGAGAGGATCACAGCTTTTGCCTCCAGACTATACTTCACTCAGAAAAGCCTCCTTCTTCATCTGCATTTCCTACTTTTTTTTCTCCGTTGTTTTGTTTTTTCCACCTTGAATCAAGTATTTGAAAACTTATATTTTACCTCGGAGGCCTCTACCCCTCCTCTCCCACACACACACCACTACCCCTCCTCTCCCACACACACACCACATTTCTCTCCACTGACATCCCTTTCAACTGGCGTAAGGAGTTTGCGCCAGTGAGCGTCAGCGCGTCTAAACTGTTGCGGATAAAGTATTATACAGCCACGGCGAGTAAAAGGGGGGGGGGGGCAGCAAAGCACATCATCTTCACTTGATCATCCCTCCAAATCCCCTTGGCGCAGTGGCAGCAGGCAAGCACGCTGGGAATTTTGAGAGGTCAGGACATGAAAAGGCAAAGAAAAAGAAAATTGTCAGGGGGATGAAGAGGAGGAGAGGAAATGAAACCAAGGGAGAGGGAGAGAAGGAGACAAGAGCAGGGGTAGTGCCGGGATGATAACGTCAGGGGAAAACTGATGCGGAGAGTAACAATCCGGTTTATTTGTGCTTTGTCGACTATGATAGATGCCCAGAAAGCAGCAATCAGAAATCACTGTGAAGGCAGGCGCTACATAAACACAACAGTAGGGGGTAGAACACATTACAAGTCGGGGAAGCTTCATATACATGATGAACAGAAACGCTTGGAGAAGCTTTTGACAGCTGGCTGAGATATATATGAGCCCGACATTAGCACTGACTGCAGTACTTAAGCCCTGATGGCTTTATCCCAGAACATATGTGATAGCTGTAATGATGCCACGGGTTGCATGTGGTACAAGGGGCGAGACAGAAATCACATACAGAATAGTATTGCGTGGTGGAGCCTGACATGTCAGCCACACAGAGGCTGATGTATTGAAGTTAAAGCAGAAATGTGATTCATCAAGAGAAGCCGCAGCGGATACAGCACTTCTTACAGAAGCTTAATATTTATGGGGATAATTTTGTCTCAAAAAGATTTTAATGTGTACAATATGATTTGTATACATATGCATACATTTATAAACATCCAAATACAAAATACAAATATAAAAATGTGACATACAAATAAATAAACGAATTTGTATAAATAAATGTGGATTTGTAAATATATTTTCGAGATTTGAAAATAAATGTCCTTGACTTTGTGTGTGGAGTCAGCATTTGTGGATCCATTTTTTGCTTTTGTGGATCCATTTTTTGCTTTTCTCGCGATGACGTAATTTTGAGACATTCCTACCGCTTACCACGATTCACAAATAAATGCCACCAGATTTGAATACAAATAGCGGTACACCCTTCACCGAACATCCAGCAGATGGCAGTGTTGTGCAACAGTGCAGACCAAGGTACTTTTTATTATTCTGTTTCTGGACATAATGGAGAGAAGCTGAAACCAGAAAGGAGTGTTTTTTTCGTTTTTTCGTTTTTGACAAAAAACGAAAAAACGCATTTGCCTCTACACGTTAGCGGCATGTGCCTCAGATAGTGGCATTTCCGGGAAATGCCACTACCAGATGCCGATGCCACGAATTAAGCCAGTGTGCGCGTCGCAGGTCTACGCACCAGGACAGTCTGTGCAAAGCGTCAGTCAATTGAAAACCGGACATTTTCATGAACCTATAAAGAAAAAAATCCTCAGGAGCCCCAAACAGGACGTAAAAATGTCCGGCCAAAAGAGGACGTTTGGTCACTCTTTAATAAAGAAATAACTTTGTCAAACGGAATAACTTTTATTTTGAAGAGTACCGGGCAAAGAAGCGCACGAGCCCCGCCCACCACTAAAACGGAATATGGTAGTGGAAATTTTGTTTTTGGTGATTGGAACAGAAAACGAGAAATTGAGCCGAATTTTCGTTTTTTTGTTTTTTGTCAAAAACGAAAAAACCACTCGTTTTCTGGTCTCGTTTTTTAAGCTTCTCTCCATTATGTCCAGAAACAGAATAATAAAAAGTACCTTGGTCTGCACCGTTGCACAACACTGCCATCTGCTGGATGTTCGGTGAAGGGTGTACCGCTATTTGTATTCAAATCTGGTGGCATTTATTTGTGAATCGTGGTGAGCGGTAGGAATGTCTCAAAATTACGTCATCGCGAGAAAAGCAAAAAATTGATCCACAAAAGCAAAAAATGGATCCACAAAAGCAAAAAATGGATCCACAAATGCTGACTCCACACACAAAGTCAAGGACATTTATTTTCAAATCTCGAAAATATATTTACAAATCCACATTTATTTATACAAATTCGTTTATTTATTTGTATGTCACATTTTTATATTTGTATTTTGTATTTGGATATTTATAAATGTATGCATATGTATACAAATCATATTGTACGCATTCAAATCTTTTTGAGACAAAATTATCCCCATAAATATTGTATTGTTTGGATTTTTGACAAATGCTGATTCAATAACCCAGCAGATGATCATTCCAACAAGGGTTAAACATGCTACTGCCGCTATATATTGAATAGAATTCCAGTTATAGTCATCATTATTATTATTTCCATGCTACTGCATCTTTGTGCATCTCCCTGCTTGCTAAGTGCTTGCTAATGGTGGGAACTGTTGGTGTCGTGGTTCTCACAACAAGAAGGTTACTGGTTTTTCAGTATCTGTAACTGGCGATTTGTCCAGAGTGAACCCCAACACTTGTCCAGTGCCAGCGACCGTGATAAGGCTAAACGTTTATGAAAAATATATGGATGAATTTACAGCAGTGGAGTGCAAACAAATAGAAAGACTCAAAAGAGATATGTTTGAACAATTGCTTTTTTAAAGACAATCCCAGCTTATTATCTTCAGTCTTATTTTTTGTGTTCTTGTCTATAATGTTTATGAGTTATAGTGATACTGTACTGTCCAAGCCAACATCTTAGCCTTTATTTGGAGGTCAAATTTTCAGTTAAAACATGCCTCACTGGGCTGGATGTGTAACTATTCTAAAAACAGGTAAAAGTTAAGCTCATCTGTGAACTGTAATGGAGGTTTAAAACTTTCTCTTTCATTTACACTGCTGAAACTTGTCAAGTCTGACTGGCTGGCAGAGTGTAGATTAACCTTTAGTTTCCTCTCAGTTCTAAATATACACCAGTAATAAACCTTAAAAGAGTTTGGGAGGTAGATATAGTGCATTAGGGCAAAGAGACAGATCCGTAATAGTGTCTTGAAAAGAACAGGATGTTTGGTTATTATCACCTGGCTGCTGATTTGGCCTCCTGGTCAACCAAGTTACAAACACAGTCAGTAGCATTATCTTATCTTGGTCTGTTTTAAATCTCAATTTTAAAAATGCTCCTCATGACTAATGACAAGAACTTGACCAAGAATTTCCACGTTTTTAACTTTTCCTTAGTATCAAAGTGATGCAGTTGTACTTGCCCCCACATTTGTGCGTGCACTGCCAACAGGAACTGCTAATAGCTAATTCAGCATATTTTGAACGGTGGAAATTTGCCAAAGTGAAAAACAAATATGGGGCCTGGATCTTTCTGATTCCACAGTAACATTACAAATCCTGTTTACTTCCCCCTAAAGCTCTCGTTGGGGGTGTAAGGCAGTTGGATCGATCTTGTTTGACTTTGAAAATCCCTGGTGTAACCAATCAAATAAAATAAACAGCTTCTTCGTGGGAGAGTGAGCCGATTTGATGTTGAACATATTTGATATTTGGGGGATGGGGTGCAGTCAGAGAGTTCCAGTTTAAACATTCAAAAACTGATCAGACAATAATTTGGTCCCTTTGCAGTAACTCTGAGGATTCCTTCGGGGGTTGCAAACTGTCTGTTAAAGCCCCGGGGCTGAAATGATACCATGAAGCAAAGTGCAGAGGTTTTCTCTGTTCTTAAAGATACATGAAGCACACTGCTCCTGTTCAGCTGTTTCACCTTTCACACCATGTGGTTCTCAGCCTCTGCGTCATCCATTTCAATCATGGCTCCGAACTGAACACATTTAGGCAGAGACCTGGATTTAAAGTAGCAACCAAATTGAGCCTTTTCCGCTCTGATTTGAGTAATCCCAAGAGTCTGTGTCACGCTCCTCCTAAATACCCTTTTTCTTTCTTTTTTCTTTTCCTGATTATTATGTGGCCTTTTCCCTATTTCAGCATCCTATTTCCCCATATATTTTCATTTATTTAATCATTGAAATACAGCAAAACATAAATGTATGAGTTGCAAATGCATTCATGGTGTGTGGAAGTCTCCAGATGTATATTTCTAGGAAATGCATTGCGCCGTTTTGCATAACTTGCTGTACAACAGTAGTGACATTTCTTGATTGACAGTCGTGTAATAACCTGTTTCTGAAGGCCACAAGTCCTCTTATATTCCTTTCCTTTCCTATAATTTATTTAATGTTAAATACAGAACTTGTGACTTGTGGGTGCAATATTGATGGAGCTTGGTTACAAAACACAGGTATATTTTTGAGTAATCTGTAATAATAGTACTGTAGTTATTTATTTTTTTAGCAATAGGTAAATAATACATGTATTTCATTACACATAAGTATCCATCAAGTACCTTGTAAGTTCGTCTCTATAAACAGATCCCTTATGAATGCAGATATGAATGCATCTATAGGCAAGGGACCAAGGTTTTGGCACTGGAAGCATCCTGTTTTCTGTTTGTCCAAGTAGTCCTATCCAATCATGTTTGCATATTTTCAACAGCTAGTATGTAGAGGAAAAGAATTAGCCAAAATGCAAACTTGGAACCCCTCGTCCATCTTTTCTTTAGATTTTAGCTTAGATCTGCATTCATATGCTCAGATCAGCAGAAATGTGTCTGTTTAATCATTCTTGTGTAAAGTTGCTAATCAGACTGCAGACTGAGGAAGTCTTGGTGTGGATATCTGCTGGCTATACCAAAAGCTTATTATTATCATTTTTATTGGCACCTCAGTGATGCTTAGTTACATCAGCGCAAGAGCCTCAGTCCTAACACCCTCTCATGTAATATTGCGTAATTACACACTGAGAGAATGTCACTTAAAACACAGAGAAAATGGGAGCCATTCACCAGACGAAACAGGAAATCAACTTGGACATGCCAGTTACTGGCCATAGCTCATGCTGTTTATTCATACAAGGCCCTAAACAGCAATGTCATTCATTGTCTTTATGGTATTAAGAAATGAAATAAACACAAGACAATACAAAAATTAACAATAAAAACTAAAAAACTAAGATATGCCTTTTTAAATTTTATTGAATAAAGATCACAGAACAGAAAGGAAAGATGTCCATGTCGCTGGAATATCAATCGTGTGAGGACGGAAGGAAACTTCCACAGCACTTTCAGCTGTTTTCCAATGAGACTCCACACTTCACTGGGCTGATCATATGTAGCCTGTGCCATTAGGTGTTCGACAAAAGCATTTCTACTGCCATTTATTACACCAATTCTCCATCAACTGAAACCTTTTCTGCTCAAACAAGCGTGGAAACTACTTTGTGATATTGAGCAAACTGTATTGGCTTTCACTTTGTCTGATTCTTTTCAATTTTGACTTGTCACACTTTGAATAAACCACTTGAATAGAAGGCCCACTAGAGAGAGGAAGAGAGAGGGAGGAGGGAAGAGAGAGCACAGGGTGGTGTGACAGAGGTGCTGTGAGGACACTGGATAATAGTACTTCTATACACACTTAAACACATGAGCAAATAAACACACACACACACACACACACACACACACACACACACACAGCAGATGACAGAGCTATTCATTTGGACCAGAACAAGGTCATGTACTGACCGCTGGGCCTATTCCATCTAACTTATTTTTTCACCCCCTGTTCCTCTGTGCTTCTTAAAGAAATACACCAAGCTTTTGGCAAAGACACTGTTTGATCTGCTGCTGAGTGACAACACACCAGCTTGGAATAATATTAGACATCCACAGCTGTGCCATTCATTTTTAAATGTTTTGCCATAGCCTCTAGTCATCCATTTGGAACTACAAAGTAAAGCTACTGACCTGCTAAAACAGCCTGTTGTACTGTAGCTGTGCTCTTTCGGTATATATGGCTGATATGCTGGCAAATGTGGCATAAAATGTATTTTCTCCCCCATTTCTCATCCATGCAGCACTGAGCTGAGTTTAGCTGGCAGTGTGATGCGATTATGTAAAGGTACACATCAGCTTCAGTTTCAAAGACGTGATACAGATGTGTGCACTTCTCTGTGGATATTATTTCCTGTACAAAAGTAAAATACAAAAAGACAGATCACTTCTTTTCCCCACAAAGAGAGCATGGACTCATGGTTGGTTTAAAACTTCAGAGGTTTATTTTTTTGTGAGTTTTGGAAAGGTCTTTTTTAGATATTTAGCACTCCCAAAAAGGTCCACGTGTCAACCACCTCTGCAGCAGATAGCAATAGTTTTGTGTAGCGCACTAAAACAACAATTTCCTGTGAATTTCAAATTTCCGGCATCGTGTAGGCCCTACGTCACCTTTGACCTCGCAGTGCTGTCAGTATAGAGACAGAAGATTTGGGCACATTCTGAGAGCACAAAATGATGAATGGTAACAGGTTACAAAAGGTTTTACAATATTAAAATTTGGTAAGATTTTTGGTGAAAAATTTGGTGGCATAAATTATAAAGAGGTATAAGAATAAGTTGTTAAGCATTGGTTACGCTCAAATGTTTAATTCCTGCAACTTTAGCATTCTTGGACTGGTCAGACATAATCAACATGTGCTATCATACGTAAAGATATTAAATGTCTGTGAAATGCTTCTAGTAGGGAAGGTCATCTTAAATGGTGGCTTCATGCGAATCATGTGGTAATAATTTAACAAAGCTGGAGTGGCCAATAATCGCCATTGTTGCACAATGTCTAAATATTTCATATCATCACTTCATATCATGTATTGAAGTGCAAAGGAAAGCTATTATTATAAAACTACCCTGGCAATGAATTAGAAAAATGGGCTATGGTGGCTAGTCTCAGCACCAGGACATAATGACCTATTGTGCTCACACATTATGGAAACCACCACTCTGTGTGAAAGCGCTTTGTTACATCAGCACTTCACATCCTTTCAATAGTCAATGAGTGGCTGCTTAGAGTCAAATTTGGTGAGCTCGATATCTTCGGTGAAGTGAGAATTCAGGCCATTGACCATTTTTTACTGCACTGACCTCTATGGGAGAAATCCATCATCTCAGCTGTGTTGCATGATGACACACAAAAGCAGTCACTACACCACCAAACTTCCACCTTCACCTATTTTGTGAGGTTGAGCGAAAGACTGTTACTGGTCCACTTTGTTGTGACCAGGCACTCAAGCTTTATACTGAACTTCTTCATGCTTGTGTTCACTGCCATACCAGTTGAACACATACATGCTAACACGCTCAAATATTAAGTAACCAGCACTGCTATCTTCAAGCAAAGTATCAACAACTTGCAAACTGCAAACCATTGAAATGCGTTTTCCAAGGGGCAAGGGTTCCACTCTCCCACTCGTCTGTACCTGGAAACCTTATCTGGACAAGGAAACACAACGCATACATCATGCACTGGGATCAGAATATGATTCGATCGGCCAGACCACATTTGGAGGTGGACATCTGTTCTGCTTGGTGCCATTCTTAAGAAACAAATATGCCTAACATGTCCAATAGGCAAGTAACACTACCTCTTCCTCCTATCTCAAACTGCACATCCAAAAGTCAAGCTTTCCTCAGCAAAAGTAAAAAAAAAAGTTGAGCCCATACAGCTGCATCTCTTTAGGAAACTTGCAAGGGACTGCCATGACATGCAGGACAAGGGTCACATAACTAATATAGGTTGCTGAGCCTGCTCTAGTGCCGGTAAGCTTCTTTCCTGTCTCTGATTGCCTTTTTTTGTTGTAAGTACAGTGAATCTAGTAGAGTTGACCTGGACACTCGGCTGAAACGAGTATCAGGTATGGATAAAGCACTTTTGCCTAGTATGAGTATTATACGAGTAATACGAGTCAATATCTGTGCTGGGATTGAATGAAAATCCTCATTAGGTACCTGACTGTGTCTGTGTTCTGTGACAGCTTCTCTGTCTCTCCTCACTCACTCAGGTTCACGGGTCTTTTCCGTTAACGTTTAGGGTTTCTACAGCTTCAGGTTTGTACTTACTTATTAACCAGTAGAGTTCTGGTAAACGTGGGTTTGTTCAGACATGATGCTTGGTAGAATGCCACTCGCGTTGTGTCTATGTCTGTCAGACAATCTCTCTCTCTCTCTCTATCTCCCTTTCTCTGCTGGTCGTCTGAGTTTTTTTTTTTTTAAACCGTAAGCTGGGTCTAACCAGTTTTTTTGACTTTGACTGTATATAGTGGTATAAATAATATTACAAATTAAGCCACACACACACACACACAGACACACACACACACACGCACGCACACACACACACACACACACACACACCTGGTGTGGAAACAAAAGAAAAAAGAATCATTCTTTTTTTTTTAAATCACACTGATAATAAAACAAATTAAAAGTTAAAAGCTGAGTATGAAAACTCTTGTTCATTACATTTTATTTCATAATTGCAACCACGTGTTGTATTTATTGTTGCAAAACTTGTTCTGTAAATAGTTCTTTTGCTATTGTGATTGAATCCATTGATCTGAAGCTCAATGCTGATGCTGTCCTGTAAATAGTTTTCTAGTTTCTAGCAATAAATATAACAGTTTCTGATCAACCCATATCAATTATATGCTTAAAATAACATATTGTTAAAGCCCCACCCATTTCAAGACAAATCGACGCACTTCCGGGTTAGGCCCCGCCCATTTCAAGTACAGATACACATACAGATAATGCTGTACTTGCTCATCCCTAGAGTCTAGTAAGCAATGCCACCAAAGAGTAGTACATGGATGCCTTCAGTTGTCATCATTGCCACTGCATGTCCAATCCCTCTGAGTATCCTTCATCATTTGCTTGACCTGCTATGCACCATGTTGGATGACAGGTCTGCCAGATCCACCAAACTAAATCGCATGTTGAGATACAAACATAATGCAAGCTAAATCAACATAATGCAAGGCATAATCTAGGTGCAAATGGAATCACTGTTTTTGGCCGTCTACAGGAAGCAAGACTTTCCCCGAATAACTAACCTCCTCCTCATTGTCTTCTGCTGTTTTCAACACCTCTTCCATCAGTCTGAGTATAATTAGTCCAATAAAAAAAAAATAAAAAAATAAAAAAAAACATCTGACAGTTTTCGCCTTTCTCAGGTTTCTGATTATTCAGAGGGTTTCACTGAGAACAATGCTCTTTTTCAGGAACATCTCCAAAACCTTGAGACAGTTACATCTGGAAGCTGTACAACTAACCTTTGAATAATACATAATCAGTCTGAATGACGCCTCCCTGTGGATCCATTTTGAATTGAGCTGTCAAAAACCTGAACACTTGAGACAAAGTAGAGTTCTGATACCTGTATAGCATCAGACAGAGAAGATGGGTGGTCAAGTAGACCTCATCTATAAGCTCCAACCTGTCATTGCAATAGATCATTCTAACAGCTGTAAAGGGTTTAAACTAGGCTACGGGAACTAGACACCACACCTGCAGACAGTTTTTAGCTTTGGATGTGTGCTGTGGAGCTGCGTTATGCTGAATACTATGAGAATCACTAAACAGCCATCTGCCTTGGAGCTTCACAGTCACTTCTTCACTTTTTACTTTCCTTCCCGCCTATTTACTCCTCACTTCTTTCTCATATCCTTCATCCTCTCTTTCCAGATAATTTTTTTTTCAATCTTCTTTCTCCTCATTTATCTTTCTTTTCCCTCACCAACCATCAGCTCTTTTTCTGTGCCTCTGTTCCCTCGCCTCCCCCTACCTCCCTCGCTCCCTCCTTCCTCCTCAGGTAAACCATCAGCTTCCTGACTCGTCTTTCTTTTCGCTGTGGGAGGCACGACAGCCCTTTGAACCTTTCTTTTTCCCTCTACCTCCCATTCTCTCAGTCTTTCTCCATTTCTCTATCCTTCTCACTTTTCAGCTTTGACCTGGTTCTGTAAGGCCTGATGCTGGCACAGTACAGCACACACACACACACACACACACACACACACACACACACACACACACACACACACACACACACACACACACACACACACACACACACACACACACAGATTTGGAAACAAAAGAGAACAACACACAAAGCTCATCCAAAAGGCTTTTCAGGTGTGCACGTATGCATACAAATCTAAATACACACGCAAACACATGTGCACCCACACATTCATAAGCTTATGGGATTACATTTTCTCTCTTTGGTTTTATTTTGGATGTCCACAGTAAAGCTGCAGGTAAAATAAATTTGCTTTGTTACAAGTAAAAGATATATTTGCCTTGTCATTTAAGCTAAATTGTACTCACAGGAACAGTGCTGCGCTGTACATCCCCAGACGCAACCCTTGTATTATCACTATTTCAGCAATGAGGTCAAATAAAAATAAAAAAAACATTGGCTGTAACGACTGTAAGGAATCATTTTAACATCCCCAGGCAAGTCCTATTAGAATGAATGGGGTTTCATCTTTGCACATGATATTCAGTCTTCAACCATTAAGCACTCATATTGTACCCTCACTGTCACTGTTATGTCCCAGCGCATGAGGGGAAAGGAAGGAACATAAAACCAGCTGTATTTGGTATTTATTTTCTCAAATATAAGAAAAAGAGGTGAGGTAACTACAACAAAGAGCGAGTAGATGCTGTTCAAAGCAACAAATACACATTACATTTACATTTAGTCATTTAGCTGACACGTTTATTGAAAGGGACAGTATAACAGGGACTATAACAGGGACACGATAGTGCAGCAAAAAGAACTACTCTCATAGAATCAAGTGACAGTTGTAGTTGGGGATAGATTCATCATGTCCAGTTGTTGGTAGTGTTCGAGGGGAGGTCCTCTCTGAAGAGCTAGAGGATCTTCAGAGAGGTTTTTGAAGGTCGAGAGGGACGCACGTGAACTGGTAGGATGTTCCACCAACACACAGATGAGAAAAGTTTGAATTGCCCTGAGTACACAGATGGCAGAACCAGGCGTCGTTCTTAGGAGGAGCATACATATAACTAATATAGGTTGCTGACATCTACTTGTAACTGAACTTGTCTAGAGATGCAACAAAACCACCTATCTGCTGATTAGTGGACAACCCACTCACCTCACTTGGGACCAATCAGAGGAGGGCAACCACACACCTAGAATAATCAACAATAATTTCCCCGTGGGATTATTAAAGTATTTCTCATTTCTGATTTACAAGACACAGGTAAAACTAATCAATTTCCTCCCCAGTAGTTTAAGTAAATCCCCCTAGAACAAAAAATACTAGTGTCATCTGCAAATAACACTAATTTTAATGTTCTTGAAACTTTACATATGTCATTTATGTAAAGTATAAATAGTTTTGGACCTAATACTCTCCCCTGTGGGATGCCACAAGCAATGTCCAAGCATGAAGATAAATGTTCCCCCAACTTCACAAATTGTTTTTTGATACTTAAATAACTTCTCACCCTGTGCGAACCCTGATCCCGTACCGTTAAAGTTTATTGATTAATATGTTATGATTCATTTTTTATCAAAAGCTGAGATCTATGAATACTTCAACTGATTGCACTTTGTGATCTATAGAATTTCTGATCTCCTCAATTGATTTGGTGTGAGTTTTAGTTTTTCTAGAATTTTGGAGAATTGTGGAAAGAAATTGGCCTGTAATTTGTGAAGTGGTCTCTATGCCCAGTTTTATACAACTATAAAAACATCCTACTACTTAAAATAGTTAATCACTCTGGTCCATCATTAGTAAAGAACGTTGTATTGAACATAGTTCAACAAAGACTCTGAATTCATTCATCAACTTAAATAGTGAAACAATGCTGTATTAATGAAACATATGTATTGAGCTGTAGAAATGAAAAAAAAAAAAAAATTAAAAGATTGCCACAAAGCAGCTTTCCAACACACACCATTGCGGTTAGTAAGACTTTCTGACCCAGATCTGCAGCCCTGTTTACCCTCTCTCTCACTTCATTTGGAACGCCCCATTGAATTAATAATACTGCATGACTCCAGTAATCAACATTCATTTAATTTCTGTCCAAACCACCCAACAAGGTCACAAAAGAGCGTATTATGTATTTTCATGCATGTGTGGCTGTCCTTGTGTGTGTGAAAGAGAGAAAGAGAAATTATGCTGTCTATTACAGGTTACAGAGGGTTAATTAAGTATTTAATATAATAGACTATGGCAGGATTAGATTTCTGGGGTTATTGCAAGTGTGTGTGTGTGTGTGTGTGCGTGTGTGTTGACTCTGATTAATTTTAGGGGACACACCAGTCAATTGGCAATGGCATTTGGCAGAGTTTTGAACTGTAAAGAAGTCCCTCTTGACAAGTTGTGACTGCACAAAATTAAAACCATTTTGAATTGATATTCAGAGAGAATCTAAACTGTTTGTCATAAAGAAACCCGTTGTTCCATTTTACACTGCTAGTATGATTGTGTGTGTGTGTGTGTGTGTGTGTGTGCGTGTGTGTTGACTCTGATTAATTTTAGGGGACACACCAGTCAATTGGCAATGGCATTTCCATTTGGGGACAAAACATAGACTGTTTAAAAGCATAGACGTTGTATCTGTGACATCACCCAAGGTTCACAAAATACAAAATACGAGGTCGATAAGAAAATACTCTACTACTAAATTGGGGCACCCTCTGGCTTAACGAGTAGAGTGGGCTACATATGAAGGGCTGAGTCCTTTCTGCAGCAGTTACGATTCCGAGTCCAAAGTAAGTTAATTCAGCTATACGTCTTTTACACACTTTTTTTCCTAAAAAAAAAAAGATATTTCATGAACAACTACAGAAGCAGCTTATTAACCGTCTTTGTGAAATGGTGAGTTTCCATACTTGCAACAATACAGACACAGTATTACTACATTACACTGTGTCATTTGTTGGCTATAACATCACTTCTGTATTGCTCGCACAGTCTTTTCCCTGAACAGAAACATGGCCAAAGCAAGTCAACTGATGAGTCTAATTGCACAGAGTACAGTGATCCTGATTGTATTCCTGACAGCGATGATACCTCATATGAATCTAGCGAAAGCATTCCTCTTTCACTCATTGACAGTCTTGCAAGATTTTCTCAGCTACCTCTAGCACAGGAAAAGACAAAATCAGCAAGTCTTAGAAAAGAAACCTCCAGAGACTGTCCAATTAAAAAGCACTATATAGGTCATCAGAAGGCAGTGTTCTTCACTCAAACATTGCCATATTCTGCTGCTAATCAGACAAGGCACCCACAATTCAATCACTGTCAGTTTGCCAAATTTGCAATTTGTCTGGAAAGTTCCATAAATACAAGACGCCTGAAGTTGTGTTGGTATCAAAAAATTCAAGACCCATGCACAACATGTTGACTAACCTAAGAAACTAAGATCCCTATTCTTTTGAAGAGATACAACAATTTCAAAGTCTCTGAGAGTAAATGACTACTCCAGAGACACTGACAAGTTAATCAGATTTGTTGGTGTACTAAATGGATTGGTCAGTTTTTACCTCTTAGATGAAAAAAAAACACTTATGCCTCAAAAAGAACATCAAGTAAAATGATCATGTATCACAAGGTGCTTTCCTATGTTTTACTGTTCTCTGCTTGTTCTATCTTGTCTGTTTCTGTGTAGTCTCAAAGTAGGGTCTTTGAAAATTAATCGTAGGAGAAATACATCTCTTAGAGACATGGGGGGTCAAGCATAGAGTACAGTACAGACGGTACACATGGATGGGGGTCAGCTGGACTGGACAGGATCTACATTTCACAAAGTCTCAGCTCCAGATTAATGTGCAGTATCATAACTCCAGTTGGTTGGACCACCACTTTGTCAGCATTGACTTTGTGTCAACAAAGTCATTGTGTCCCCATGTGAAAGGTTTAAGACTGACTGTATTTTCCACAAAAAAAACCCTACAAGAAAGCACCCTGTCAGAGCTTCAAGCTTTTGGCAGCAGTGGGACACCAAAAAAGTTTTTTTCAGAATCTGTTGTGGGAGGTGATAAAGCACAACAGTGCAGGCAACAGTTCAGAAACTTCAAGCCAACACTAGAACGATTAAATAGAGACTTGGATCCCAGTATGGGTCAGCTCCTGCTTACTACAGGAGAGGATGAACAGAGCTCTTGTTGTTTTCTTCTGGAAAGATCAGTTGTACAGAGGACACTGATAACCTGCATTGGGCTTCCAGGAGGTAAAGTGAAGGTATGTATGCTGACCTCTTTGGTGTAAAACAATGCAGTATAGAGTGCCTGGATAAGCTACTGAAAGAGCTTTCTCAATTAGGAGATAGTTACCCTGGACTGTGTGGCGACTCTGGAGCAGTTAAAAGTTGCTGTCAACCAGATGACATCAGGACTGGAACCGGGGTCTGATGGTCTCCTCACTGACTTTTTTAAGAGGATCCAGAAACATCCCATTGTGAAATAAAGCTTAAAATGTTACATATTATGCAACTTATATGTTTGTGAATAATGGTTATTCAAGGTTATGATTTTTTCACCCACATGCATTCCATACCATTTTTGTGTGTCCCTACTAATGTTGAGAACAAATTATACCATTGGATGACGTTGATGGTAGTGTCTGCAAACAAGTGTGAACCAGCCCCACAGAGGTGATTAGCTCACCGGCTGCTAGTACACACAGATAATTGGTTCCTTCTGGATGCCACTCAAATGAGTGAATGAGTCCCAGCGATGCATCCCCCTCAATCTCCCAACTTGTCACACGTGTTCTTGTTGTAGTTAGTAGACTTATTTGAAGATCCTGCTGCATCATTGAGCTTTGTTCCTGCAGTTTATTTTAGTTAGGAAGGCATCTAGGTTCTTTTGTTATACTTTTTTTCCCTTTGGCCTTTACCTCACTGAAGTCAATGCTTCACCCCATTCATTTTAAAGCACATTGTAAATAAAGATGTCAGGCAGTCCATGGCTGCTTTTTTTATGTTACAATATTATAACTCTAGACGGGGTATAATATTGTTACAACCTTATTGCAAGTTTTGTGAACTACTTTTGGAATGTAACTTCTCAGAGATGCAGCTTTTTGTTCTAAATTGTAAAAAATAAACGGTGCATTGCAAAATATTTGATGGGGGCAAATGAGTCACAGTAAACTATACTAAGGTGAAGGTCTATCTGTTCTGGGTGCTGCTGTTTACTGGCTATGTGTAATGCAGGTATAAAAACAATCAAGTCTTACAGTCTTTTACAGTCATGTCACAAAGACAAACTCTGTGTTATGTATGTGTAGATTTTATACTGCTGGTCATGCTTGGCTCCCACACGGAGTCTGTGATTTTAGATAGATGATGTTGATGAATTCTATGACATGTTATACCTACATTTTGAAAGTGGTCAGCACTCTCATCTAAATGGAAACAACAAGAATTACAGTTTCTATATGTATCATAAGTACAATAAGAATTTGCTTGATTGTTTGGTGCTCCCAGGTGTAAGTGATGAGAGTCATCCTTGTTCACTGCAAAAAAATACGTTCCAAAGTTTATCTGAAATCAGAATAGAGCTGAAATCAAGAAATCATCAAAGTTAAAACATTTCAGTGACAGATTCTCTCTTTGTGTTATGATCTATCCACCACGGCTCAGCAGGGAAAACACTGTGTAGGGAAACAGATGGATTTTACATTAAAGACACCTTAGAAAACAAACGTACATGCATGTCATTCTTTTACAGTTTTTCTCCATTGGTTTGGCTCATTTCTTGAAACTGAGATGACATTCTCATAACTATAAAGCAATTTGGCCAAACAGACTTGCAGTTCTGCACAACACTTCAGATAACCAGCAAAATGTAATTTGTCTCCCAAAACTACTCATCCATGCTTCAAAATGAAATCCCTTTCCCATGTAAATAGTCAGTACCATAAAAATGGCATGGATCCTTCTCAATTGCTTTGGCACATTTTGATTCATTCAGTACTTCTGTCAAAATAACTTGGATGGTACTTTACAACTACATGGATCACCTGGCAATGTTTGTACAGCTCCCAAAACAGTTTACCCTTCAGTCAAAACTACATTCCCTTCTCATATAACTAGTCAGTGCCTCCAAAATGCATTGTCCCTTTGGTATTGTGTAAGTACTGCAAGTCAAAATGCTTAGACGCTTTGTCATGGCATATTTCTAACTATAGGCATAACATTTTCACACCACACACACACTGCACTCATTCTGCTGAGGAATTTTCATTTTTATTCTCAACTAATGTAAATTGTACACATTACAGTAGGTAGGGAACCGTAAAAAAGGAAAATATACTGTGTACACAAAATACAAAAACCCACAAAAAAGAACAAAATCAACAAATCAGCACTGTAAATACAAAGAGTCACAAATGAAGACATTTTGTTTAGTCACGGTCACTCCCCTCTCTCTCCTGGTCACCATCCTCATCTTCCTGGCCATCCATTCTCTGTGCTCTGTTCGGCCACAGATTCTCATCCACATCGCATCTGATGTTGTCTCTTGAGATACAGCGCGGGAAGAAGCGTCGTGCATGCCTGAGCCATCCTCTACACTGATCCCCTGTTATGTCCTCACAGGCAGCGTCCATTGCAGTCATGAGAGCCCTCTGGTTTTCCACATGGTGTTCATACACTCTCCATCTCCAAGCAGAGAAAAACTCCTCGATAGGATTGAGGAATGGAGATTATGGTGGCAAGAACACATTGTGCATTCTTGGATGCATGTTGAACCAATATTGTGTTCATGCATCATCTGTCCCAGTGGCATCATGTACAGAACAAAAAGATACCTTTGAGAACGCCACAGATCAGAGGGGCCATAGAGGAGAAGGCATGCCCAAATAGAAAAGTTCTGTTTGATAAGATTCGAACCAGTCTAGAGTAGTCATCGTGCGTGGACCCCGGTGGAAACTAACGTTGTCCCATATAATTACAAACTGGGGTAGGTGGGGCCCTTCGAGACCCCTCTCATTTTCTGGGACCAGATCAAGATACAGTTGATCCAGGAAACGGAGGAGTTTATCTGTGTTGTATGGGCCCAAACTTGCATTGTGGGTGGCCACACCATTTTCGTTAGTCAAAAACTTATTTCACCTAACCTGATTATCCTAAATTTACTATAAAATCTTCCAAAATATGTACTGTATTCTATTCCAGTTTCCTAACACTATTTTGACAAATGAGCAGACTATTCTGCATATGATGACTTATACGATGAAAATGTGCTGACATGTTTTGAGGACAATAACCATGACACTGAAAACCAACCAATTGGGATAGATCAGCAAGATACATTCATTTGAAAAATGTACTAAATGTTGGCTGATTGTGTTAACTGTAGGATACTTGTACATAGCTATTTGCAAGGATGTACTAAATGCTTGACACATGTACAAAGCATTTGGAAATGTGATGAAAGCAATGATAAATGCCATTCTGTTGTGAGAAACTGCAAGAAAGTTTGGGGATTTGTCCATGTTGTTATGAGAATGTCATCTCAGTTTCAAGAAATGAGCCAAACCAATGGAGAAAAACTGTAAAGTAGACCGGAAACAATGTGAACCTTCCCTTTTAATGAGCCGTGTTGAAAAATTAAAATCATAAGATAAACAAAGAGCAATAACAAGCAACTATTGCAAGGATAACCTGAATTCTGCACTGTTTCATGAACTGGAAATCCGTGTTAGATGTTTTGGGGGGGCCTCAGGTGGTAGAGCAGTAACCAGACAATAATAACTCTGACAGGCATGTGATTCAATGTTCACTGTGATACATTAGCTGTTGAAACACATTTCAAATGGAGTGGTATAAAGAACTTCAAGGTAGAAAATGATTGGAGTCTTTTGTTGCCAAAACTCTAAAAACCCATTGGGTCCTATCAATTGCCCATGATTGCAAAAACACTCCCTTCAAACCTTTAGTAATATCTCTGTAACAGATGTGTTTAGCAACATACTTTAGAGGAGATCTATGCTGTGTCCTGAGCATTTAGAGATCCACTGCAACACAGATGCGTGCCAGAGAGCAAGTGCATATTATGTCAGCATAGTTATCTGTATTATAGACACTATAGATCTTAAATCTACAACCCTGTTTCCAAAACAGTTCACCAGAAGTGAGGATTCTTTAAATTGTTGCATTATTTTCCAGCCCAGTCTTTCACAGAGTGATGACCCCTTCCCCAGCTAAACTCACTTATTGTGTGTGTTTTTGAAGTGTTGTTGGCAACAATTAAAATCATTTCCCAAAAACAATGACATTTCTGAATTTCAACATTTGATAAGTTGTCCTTGTGTCAACATTTTTTGGGGGATTGGGTGGATATATTTAGGAAAATGTCTGTTTGTCTGTGTAATAGATGCTTTCTTTATTATGGCTCTAAATGTAAAGACAAATCCTTTCACATAGCCAACATAGTTTGATGTTGAAACATTCAAATTACATTTTACTTTCTCTTTTGACTTCTTTATAACTTTTTACAATATCATGTGATATCACTGCAGCATTTGTAATCAGACCAAGTGGTGCTGAACAAAAATTATCTTTTAAATTACTTGCTCGTGTTACACCTTGCGCCTGTGTACTTTATACATTAAGCAAGTTGAGGCCGTAGTGATAGGAAAGAAATGGCTCAGACCCATGACCTGTGAACAAACTCACATTTTGAATATGAAATAAACCGATTGAAAAAAGCATTCATCCTAAGAAGTCAGACCCTGAGCCTTTCTCTTCCTGCACAAAGGCCTTTTGTGTCAGCGATTTTGATGAAGTGCACTTCACTTGAGGTCTGTCAGTGGGTGTCATTTTATCAGGACCTTGGTTAGCACATGCACATTTCACTCTTTGTCTAGAAAAAGTTGAATACTCTCACAGGGTCAACTGTTATTGCCATTTCCAGAGCTAAAAGCCACAGAGGACAGGAAAAAAGAGAATGATTCCAGCCAAATCACAGCTTTTCTTTTCCCTATTTACGTTGTGTTCATTTCATACCCATACCCTTCTTTCTATCTTTTTTGCATGCTTTGAGGGCTAAAGAGAACTCAACAGAACTTTCTGTGCCCCGAGACGAAAAGCCCAAATAATGAGAGATTTTTTTTTTTTTTTTTTTTAAATAAAAAGCCACAGCCATTCACGACAACAAAAAGGTACAGAGAAGTCTGGGGTAAAATATTTGAATGTGAAAGGATCTTTGTCAGGTCCTCTTGATATGTCATCCACAGCTAAAAAGTCAGAGGAGAAAGAGGTCAAAAAAAGCCTTGCACACCATGGTGCCACCATTTCCCATCATTAATAAGCTACAAAGTATTCTCCATCAGGTCAAACACACAAGGCAGCTTTCACACGCTGCTTTTAGCCAGGATGCTCTTTTATGTCCTTTAAATGTGTCCCTAGATGTCAAAAACTGGATGTTCCCAATCATTATGTGTTGTCTAATACCACTTTTAAAGAACAAGATGACCTTTTTTATGTTCAGCAGTGAGTCATTCTGCCTCTTTACATTCGATCGTCTGCAAAGCAAGCCTGCATTGACTTTAAAAAGCTTTTTATATCTGAGTTCCTGTGTACCGTTGAACTGCATGTGGATAAATGCACATGTTTGCAAATACCTGCATGTGTGTTTGCATGATCTGAAGAATGTGTTGTATGAAATACTCAAATGTGTGTGTGTGAGGCTGGGTGTGCATGTGTGTGTGTGTGTGTGTGCGCTGTACTTTAAAGACCAATTTTATTTGACTGGGCGCTGATTTATGCAGCCACATTCATATTCAAAGTGCTGCTCTTTGGTCTGTGTAACCACTCAACCATACTGCTATCTTCCAACTGCAGCTACACTATAAAGTTTAGGACTTTACTATTGAATCTCTTTCCCGTAACAGGCTTAGGCCAGCTGCAGTCACACAAAAAAAGTGCCTGTTGAAGAAATGGAATTAGAGTGCTTTCATGTCTTTTCTTCACGTTTTCCAAGATTTTTCTCATTTTCTGACCCTTGTTTTCCACTTTCCTTCTTGTGTCTGTCTTCATATTTTCTATAATCTCTCAGTTTATCCCTCTTATTTTTGTCCCCCCCCTCGTCACTTTTTTTCCCTCCTTCTTCACTTTGTTACTCTTGAAATCAAGTTGCCGGCTCTTCTTCAATAAAAGCAGGAATGTTTCCTCTTCAGACTGAAGTGGACCTTGGGTCTTTTCAGCACCAGCTCCTTTTCAAGTGGAGAGGACTTTTTTTCTGTGATGACCTGTGTGGGAAAGACAGACACAGGACATTCACAAAGCTTTTCACAGGGCTCTATTAAAGAAAGCCTCTCATTTCTCTCTTTCTCCTCTCTTTTCCATTTTCTTTCTCTCTTGCTTTCTTCACTGCTGCTCGTTCATTCAGCGCTACCTTTTTTATAGAGCCCGTCACTTGCTTCTCCCCAGCTCCCTTACTTTCTCTCACTGAATAAGGGGCCAGCTTCCTCTCTTCCTTTTCTTAGTCAATGACCTGTTTTTGCACTTGAGACTTTTTTGATGCCTCTAATAAAACTGACCATGTAGCAGGGGGAAAAAAAAATCTAGTTTAGTTTATATGGAGACTAGAATCTTTACTTTGTAAAGGCACTTTAGTGACATGAATCCTAAGTTGTTGTAGAATGTTTTGATTTCAATTTTTGCTGAGTTGCTGCTTAAAAAAAATGAAATCCAAATATTGTTCATATAAATGATAATAAGATAGTGTTCTTTAAATGCAGGACATAAACCTCTAGAACCGTTGTCTTTTTAAAATGATTCCTTTTATATAAAAACACAGAATATAAAGTTCTGAACTTTGTATTTTAGATTATTTGTCATCAGTAACCAGAGTTGGAAATATTCATATTTAATATGTAATATACATCTTAATGTTGCTATATGTATTTTTTCTGTTTGTCTTGTAAATCATAGAACTATCAAAGCATCCCTGTCGTTATAATTTTATGGATTCTATAAGACTGTGTTGGTCCTGACCTGACTGTGAATCGTGAAAAGTGACAAAGACTCTTTTCTCAAAATCATATATTGACTCATCCAGCTCTTACAGCTGGAGGCCGAAGCTGATTTCTGGGGTGAGTGCACCGAACAGTCAGCCAAGTCATGGTTACTTTACTCCATAAGTTCCCCGATTTTTTTTTTTGTCCCAGTAAGTTGCCAAAGACACTACCTACAGCGCCACTGTGGAAAAGTACAAAGTCAATGTGAATTTGTTCCTTAAACACATCACATAATCACTATCAGTAAACAGTATACATACGATTATTTCAACTTTGAACATAAAAAGTTACTCCTATCATCATAATTTATATTCACTGTGGCAGTCCATTCACAATTGTGATGGCCAAATGGGGTATTGAACGAGCCTGGTACTCATCAGAACAGAAAATCAAGCACTTCAGATTTTTGTCCAGATTAGAACTGAACCTTTTTATCGAGGCTGTGCTTGGAATATGATTATGCCGACATCACAAACTAATCTTGAGATAACAAAGCTTCTCTATAGCAAAGACCAAAATTCAGGTCTGCAAATCTGTAATAGTACCTACTCTTCGGGATGGATCCTGGACTACATACAGCATAAAGCACTAGAGGCATATGTTCCACATAGACATTAAGACTTACAGTAAGATGACATGTCAAAAAATAGGGCAACATAATGACCTCCACCACGATGTAGAATACAAGCACAGAGTCAAAAAGGAGAGAGCATCCATCAAACAGGCTTAACTCAAACCCTCCACCACCACTTTCAACCGCCCACACTGCACAAGAATAATCAGACCCAGGAACCCAGGATCGGCCTCCATGCCCATCTGAAGACCCACAATGACTAAGACAATGTACAGTCATACTTGAATATGAGTGGCAGCCGATGATGATGGTCCTGCCTGATGTTCACTATGAATACTATTATTATTATCATTATTGCTACTAGTAATTTCTCCATTTAAATGTATACTTATCTATCAGTTGCGGCAGATAGCCACCCACCATTAGGGGGATTATGCTCGAGGTTTCTGCCTCTTCAGGAAGTTCTTCATTGGCACTGTTGCCAAATACTTTCTCATGGTGGTCATTGTTGGGGCAAATGATATTTTAAATAGTATATATAAATATATATATTTTTTATTTAATTATATATCCATGATATTTAAAACCATTTCACACACAATTATCACTTAATCACTTCCAGACCTGACTCCAATGCAAGACCTGAGATTACACAGCTGCAGGGTGTCAGGGGTACTGCAGGGTCAAATAACAGCCACTGGAAATAGATATATGAAATATAATTACTAAATAACAGTCACATGTGCAAATTGCAGAACCAAAAACACTGTCCATGTTTTAATGGATTATACACACTCCAAACACACAGTTCTTTAATTAAATCTTTACACAACACCGAGATTTTAATTAACCTAACTTCTTAACTATGCACTGGTGAGCTGTTCCAAAGATTATATACACAAATACAGGATCACTATATATATATATAGTGATCCTGTATTTGTGTATATAATCTTTGGAACAGCTCACCAGTGGCCGGTATCCCCCCGATACCCCTGATCAATACCGTTTTTTCTTTTAATCGTGGCAGACATAAAACAGGCCCGGCAGCTGTTTATTAGGCCAACCTCAGCATGCCTTCAACCTCACAGGGGTGCCCCACAACACCCAGTGCAGGCTCGGACTGGCAGTCTGTGCTACCGGGCAAATGCCAGATGGGCCGGTCCATCTCGGCCACATTTAGGCCCACGGCCTCCGGTGTTTTTTTGTATATATGTATTTGTTATTTTGTAGCTTTTGCAACATTTTCCCAGCAGCCCAGAATGGACTTGCGGTCCATGTGCATCCATTTGGAATAGGCTTTGGGTTGCACTGGCTAGTATCGGTTAATATTTGCCTCATAATGACAAGTTCAGAAGTTACGATTTACATTATGGCGAAACTTTAAAGAAAACGGTTTTAAACTTTTTCGGAAGGATTTCAACACGCATTCGCCAGTGTATTTATCATGTCCTCTTTGTTAAATATGGCTGCAACTAGATTGCGGGCGGCCTGACTTATTGTCTTTCGTTTTTACAGACTGTTACACAAGATGGCTGCAGGCACTGCAGCAAAGTCTGACGTCAGTGAAGTTTCAATCAATATATTCAAGGTTTCATTCAATATATTTAAGGTTTCATTCAATATATTCAGAGTTTCATTCAATATATTCAAGGTTTCATTCACATTATTTTCTGTCTTTGTGGTTGATGGTTTTATTCAGTGGGCCTTTTCTGTTTTTTCGTTGCTAGTTTTGCTAAAAGCAATATTATGTGAGAGGGTGTGCTTTACCATCATTATTGGCACGACAGTAATGTGGTCAGGACAGATGTGCTCGGTAAAGCTCACCCTCAAATGTAATGTTGTCATCATACTAGATAGATAGATAGATAGATAGATAGATAGATAGATAGATAGATAGATAGATAGATAGATAGATAGATAGATAGATAGATAGATAGATAGATAGATAGATAGATAGATAGATAGATAGATAGATAGATAGATAGATAGATAGATAGATAGATAGATAGATAGATAGATTTATAAGATATAATAACATCTTAATTTTACCTTTGAAACAAAGAACAAAACCCAATTCATATTTATTTGTTTATTGTAGCCTCTGGTAGTTAGTGTTACAATGGAAATGAAGGAGTAAAATTTTTGATGACCACAGTGTGATGTCATGCTGATTCAAGTAAATCACGTATGTCTAGTTGACGAATCAGATTGCTTAGTCGGAACTACTTAGTTTCACCTATGTCTCGTTGTCCTGTGTTTTCTTGTTTCAGTGTCAGTTCATCTTTGTGATGCATTCAAGTGCTCAGATATTCTTTCTCTTTGTTCCTGTTTTGCTTGTGTTTTTGAAGTTTTCCTGAACATTGCCTGCCATTTGGACTTTTGGTTTTCTGCCCGCTCCCAGTTGGGTTTTTTCTCTTGTTTGGACTGCCTTCTATGTTTTTGACCTTTGCCTGCCTCACAAGCCTTTTGAGTTTGGCATTAATAAATCATTGGACTACTTCAACTCTGCCTCTCGTTGTCTGTGTTCTGGGTCCAATCCCATGTGTTCCCTGTTACCCTGCTTGACAACTGTGACAGTTGTGACTGCATGAATACGAGTAGCTAATATTGCTAAAATGCCAAAATTGAGATGGAAACAAAAAAACAGACACACATAAAGCTCAAATATGCCCCCATGTATGTTAGGCAGCATGTTACATGCAAAATATGACCATTACATTAATTATTAAGATTATTAGCCGCTGCATTATAATAGAAATAGCAAGCAACCATATCCCAGATAATTCATGGCCTACATACTGAAGCATTCTCTTTCTATGTGGAAGGCACATTCCATTAGATCTGATCTCTGATCTTTTCTGTGTCTAGTCTTAAAAGCTCCGGTTCAGACAGCCTGGTGATCATGTAAAATATTTAATGGTAAGGCCAGCAAATGCGGTTAAGATCATGTAATTGTTCTGTATTCTATACATATTTTTTTACGTACAAAACTAGATGTAGTCTACTCCCATCTATTCTCTTAGGTTGCATCAAACCTACACCATTGTACCAAAATGCAGTACACCCATTCAAATGAAATGGAAACCAGAGACAGATTTGGTCTGAATTAGACCTATTTTTGTTTGCAGCTAGATGAAGGGTTACATTTAGAATTGAAATGATTAGAATTATTGAACATAGTCAGGCATTTTGTATTTGGTAGTAGTTTTACCGTGCCTCAACCAATTTTTAATAGCCTTTCGTCTAATATTTGAATTTGCAATGAGATAAGCCCTATTTCAGGTTAACAACCCTCAAAATGTCTGTGCATGACCCTTCGTATTTTAAATACAAAGTAAAATCACAATGCTACTTGAAAAAAGGGAGGTGTTTAAACTGTGGATTTGAAGACAAATGATTTTGATCTATTATTATGGATACATTCTTGTAGATAGAAAGATTTCAGCACAGGTGTGACCCTGGCACTGCTGACACAGACATCAACGCTCATTTTATCCCCGTGGACAGCGCTGTGAAATCACAGAATTTGCACTGGGATTTCTACAGACAACCTCCACAATAATTACAAATTCCTGAATATCCACTTGCCAGTAATATTAATCCCTTGAAATATTAATCAAGGTGGCTTAAAACATACGCCTACTTTACATAAAACAAAGTCCATTTGTCTGTCTTTCTTTAAGAAGTGGGCGATGGCAGCGTCATAAAGTTTGGCAGTCCTTTCTCTATGGACATCAGTGCCAAAGCTCCTAGGCGATCCTGTCCAGTAACGTTGGAGTGGAGTGCATCTTGATGCGCTTCAGACCCGAGAAAGACCGCTCCACGGAGGAGGACACAGGGATGGTCAGGTGATACAGCTGTGGCATGCTCTCAGTCAGCTCTTTAAGTGTCAGAAAGTGCAGCAGGTCTGATGTTTAGTTTAGTTTAGTCAGGAGATGGGGAGGTCAAAGTGCCGCCTGTAGTTTTCAGCAAGGCTCTGAAACTCAGAGTTGTGGAAGTTTTCTCTGTATGAGGCAAAGAGTAAATTTTTCATGATCCTTTAAACCTGTTGCTCAGCTAAGTGAGAATGTTGTCCAGGATTTCACTGTGCAGCTGCTGGTCCAACCTCTCCAACTCTTCGTGCTCTGCGCCCACTGGACAATGCAAAGTGTCCTCATAGATCATAGATGGAGTCAAGTTTTGGCCTTTTTGAAAGGCATACATAAAAAACTCACCCAGATGGCTCTGGAAAACAGACACACATTCTTGTAGATAATAAGATTTTCAAAAAAAAAAAATCAAGCCCTGAAAAAAAACCCTCACACTTCATTCTCCAGGGCTGAGCAGTGCTAACTTTGGTGCAAATATTGTTAAATTCTTAATTCTGTCCAGCCTCGCCTGAGCTCTCAGCCTTGGTACCAATACAAGTGGGAGATATTTGGTTTTCAGTGCCTTTAGGGGGAGAAAACGACATATTCCACTGATCAAATGATCTTCTGATTGAAAATCAAAAGAGAATAATTTAACAACTGCTGCTGCTTCACTGTGCTCACTGTGTGTTGTACTGCACAGTTCATTCTTTTTCTCTCTGGCTTTGTCTTTCTTCTGTCTCCCTCCTACCTTCCTTTGATTTCACCAAATTAAAGGACCCAGCCCCATTAAAAAGTGCATGGTATCAGATCTTGCTGTCATATACAGATGAGTGTATGAGGATTTTAATGACGGAGCTTTTCAAAGATAACCTGTCAGTGAACTGCACAGGGAGTCTTTGTAGCAGTGCTTTGGAAGTTTGGATGGCACTAGACAGTGGCGACTGTGCACAGATCTGCGCAGAAATCTCCAACTCTCCGTGCTCTGAGCCCACTGGGATCCACGACTTGGCGCAGTGTCCTCATAGATAGAGTCAAATTTGGCCTTTGCTTTGCAAGATCCCAAAGAGCACGTCGGAGTAGGCGAACACTGAGTTGAATGTGGCGAGGAGAAAGCAGAACTCGAAGCCCGTCAGCAGTGCCATGTATCCATCAATGCTGTGTACAGCATCATCATCAAAATCATTGTGGTTGTCAACAATGAATTCACAGAGCTCCAAGAGTTCTTCTCTCCGCTCATACACAGTGCAAACCAAACGTGATGAAAAGTTCCACCGTGTTGGAGTCACCCTGGGCAGTCTTCGCTGGCATATTTCATCCAGGAGTTTCGTGCGTTAGGCTAACTCTGTGAAAAAGGCGGCAAGGCCACTTAGGTGGGAGAAATGTTTTTAGCACTCTTTGATTTTAGCAGCACTTTGAGACATGACGAGGTTCCTTTATTTTAGCTTGGACCCTATTCAGTCCAGAGGCCATGACTGCAGCTCCATCGTAACACTGGGTAATTACCTTATTGGTGCAGGCACAGTCCTCCAGAAACTCCAAACCTTGACCAGCTATGGCTTCTGTGCGCTTATCACCACTGACATCACCAAACTGGAAACAGCCTGACATTTTTATTTTAATACTCCTATTTTTTGCTCCAATTTTTTTAGGCCTTCTCTAAAGGCGTAGAAGGCCCTGGAGGTTTCCCACTGATCTTAGGTTACTGTCTTTAAGATTGCAGTACATTTACATGTAGTCCTTTATTGTATTTTAAAGCAACACTGGTTGTAATGCCACTCTCATAAATATATGTGTTATGATTCATTATTTATAATCAAAAACCTTGGTAAAAGCCAAGCATCAAGCAAGTGCAACAACACAAGACATAATGTAGCAGCCTGCTAATATTAGTTTTGCATTAGTCCAACAGCAAGAAGCCCAGTTTGGCGTCTGTCATTCAAGCCTTTCATTTCACCAAGCTCTCACCAACAACAAAAAGTCGGTCCCAGATTTACTCTTGTCTGGCTGTTCAGTCACTATCACCTTTTCTCTTCTTAACTTCCTCTGTCAACATCACCTTTGGTCTTTCCACCTCTTACAATGCTCTATACATATGTTTCCAAAAAAATATGTTTCCAACTAAATTTAAATGTAATTTGTTGCAGGTATTGTGATACCCTAAAAATAATAACACTGAGCAGACAAGCAAGTAAGAAAAAAAGTAAAACTTCTTGGCCGAAGTAATACCGTAAGTGTTACAGTCGACCAAGAAAAATGTTCAACTGTGTAGAAAGTTGTACTTAACGCCTTTCAAAAAGAATCACTTTATTCTGTCATCATCCACTTCGCTGCACAGACTCTTATGGGGTGTTGGGAAAGTAATGTATTAAGACTTCAGTTTGACAATTCCAAAGTTTAAGAACAGGAAATACTTTTGCAACACTGTGAATTAGACCCAAGATGCACTGTGCATTTCTCAGTGGATCATTACAAAAATAAAGAATCTCCATCAGCCAAACCCTAACCTAACATTAACTGTGTTAACTTGACATTCACTACTAAAAACCTATTTATTCAAGACGTTGATCCCAAGAGATTCAAGCCAGTGTGGTAATGGGGCCTAATGTTTTCGTGAATCTCTAATTTAAGTCAGTCTCCACAGCGATGGTCATAAAAACTTATATGATCTTGTTTGATGAAATATGTGGCTGAAAGAGGCCTCCATGGATAACAGTTAAATATGTATAAATATGAAATGTAGCCAGCATCCAGATATGAGTCATAGAACTTAAGGAGATGTATTTTTTTCAAAAGTCATTTTAAAGTTAGCAATCCATTCTTCTGTTTCCAGCAGAACTGGTGGCCCTTGAGGGAAACCTCTATCAAGCTCAGTCATCTGATGTCTTTGTCTTTTATAAAGTGTGAAAAACACACTAACACCCACAAGAAGGAGAGGGTCCCATGTTGGAATTCCACAAAGGACGCTGAAACTCAGACTGAGAAGGACTGACATCGAAAACCAGACAGACACAGCCTACCATCTCCATGTGGGAGAAAAAGAGACAAACAGAGTGAACAGAGATACGAGAAAAAAATCCCTCTGGAAAAAAAGCTTCCCCTAAGCTGGGAACTCTTAAAAAGCTAAATTTACAATACAATTAACTTGCTGTATTGTGGTATAGACAGTTAGCTTATTATTATAGTTAATTAGTTATTGATCACTTCAGATGTAATGAATTCTTGCCATACATTTTCTTTTATCTTCCACTTCCATTTCAAATGTGTGTAATAGGGGTATGAAAAATGAAATGCAATCTATAACAATCTTCCCATTTAAATCAGAGAGTGACAAATTGCAAGCTCCCGCCCCTCAGAGCAGGTCGCTGAGAACTAGCACTCAGGGGTTTTAGTCATGAACTGAAAATGTCTTTCACAATCATGAAGTTCACAGATAATCACAGTATTGATGTGCAGATTGTAAAAGCTGCAGACATATATTTTAAGTCTGTCAGTGTTATGATTACGTGGTTTTCTGTAATACTTAGTCCTGATTGGGGAATTACAGCTTTCTATGGTCTGGTATTTATGAATATCACACTAACAGAACATTGCTATGAACAAAGTATCATCATCGCTCATCATTACTGGACGATCACAGAGGAGACATTCATTTTTAAATCCATCAGGCGGGATGATGTGCAGTAAAATAAACCTCTTCAGGATGATTCAAGACCTGCATCACCCTGTTGAGGTTTATTTTACATCAATGACCGGCTTGCTGTAAATGATCCCTTAGATGAATAGAAAAGAAAGAAGAGACGATGAAGTAAGAAAGGATGAACATTTAGAACATCTGGATCAGGCTATATAGACTTTTCTTTTGTAGCCACAGTTGTGTTGTGAGTGTTAGACAGCATTAATAGCAGCTCAAATTCCTGAACCATGATATTTTCATCATGTACAGATGCTGCTGCCTTGAATTGCTGGCTGCTCTATTACAGGAATGAATGGTAGCTGGCTGTGTGCAGCAGTTCTGAGTGGCTGGTACTGTAAAACTCTGTCTTTGATATTATTTATTGCTGCCTTTTTACATCGATACCAATTCAATTTATTTGCATTCTGTAAATGGTCATTCACTCAACCATGAGTCTTAGCTTAGCATGCACACAGCCAGTCTGTTGAGCACTGGATATCGCCACATGTTGAAGCTATGCACTTTCTATGGTTTTTGATGCAACTGTAGGGGAAGGAAAAGGAAAAGCAAAGGTGAAACAAATATAATTAACATTAGCTCAGCCCCGTCAAGTGTCCCAGTCGACCGTGGCATTGACCCAGCATGCACAAAACACAAGGTGCTTTTCTTCTGTTGCATTTCTCGTAGAGTGGCTGATCAAGGCAGGGTTTGTATTACTGGGGATGGTGGCATTATGCTGATAACCTAACCTGATTGAATGACCCTGTTATAGCCGTTCAGTTACAGTGACCTCCACACACAAGCAAACACACACACTGACATACACACGCACACAAAACCCATACACATCTGCACACACATTCACAAGGACTTATCAAAAACCTGTCGCTCACATATACGCACTCCTTCCACTTACAGGAGCTAAAACTCATTTGACAACATGGCTTTGAAGGCGGCTAGCCCACCCAGATCATTTTAACCTTCACTAGGAACTTTTTTTGTGAGCATTTTGGCTGTGGTAATGGACAACAACATTATTTCTGACAAGGGGTGTAGCTTTTTAGTTGGTTGAGTTTTGTTTCTAATTTCCACTAGGGGCATTCGTTAATATTTATGGAGTACTGCAGGTAATATACCTTATGCTTCAAAAATGATGCCATGAGTGGTGTGTGGAGAAATTAGTGTGGGTGCATGTACATGTGTTAGTGTGAGAGCTACAGCTAGAGACAAAAAATTATAGTGGAAACCAGGAAAATATCAGGTATTTGTCCTAGAGAAAAATTACAGTTTTAACTATTTAAATAGGGAATTTTTTTTCTGGTGAGGATTAATATGCACATAACATAAAAATGTATATTGCTGCTCATTGACTGTAAAAAACAAAACAAATTACCCTACATTGCATTTAATGTGGATACATTTATTATTAAAGACTAATTCAACAAATTAATTAATATCTAGTAGTCATGATAAGGACTGACATTAATATAATATTCTGTTGGCAGCATTTTGTCATTAACTTTTTTTGTCCTCTAATGACATCACTGGAATTGTTTTTAAGGTGAGTTAATGATGATAATGATCATTAATGAAGCCAATAAAACACATTGACTTAATATTTCTACACAAACATTCTGGACCAACATCCCTGTTGTTACACAGAGCTGCATGAGTATGAACTGTCTGTCTTTAAGTTACATGGGCTAATGAGTTTTTGCTCATTAATATTTATTCCTCACAAATCACTTGCTCTGTAGAGGAACCTGTGGCGTGAATGTGAAGTTAGTTATTATGTATTATTCCAGAGTCATGTTGACAAGAATGTTTACATACTGACTGAGAGAAAGAAAGTCTGGTAATGCCTGACTTGTCTAAAGAGCAAATATAGTTGGCATTAAACCGGCATTCAGCGCGGTAATTTGACCGTTGATACCCTTTATGTCATACTTGTGTTGTCCGTGAAGCACATTGGTATCCACAGTACTTTTGATCCACATTGATCTGGTCACGTCAATCCCTGTCCCCTGCTGAAGACAATATTGCTCCTATAAATCAACTTTCTAGGGCTTTGGCCATCAGGGTAGATGGTGTGGAGACTGTTGGAGCGCACATTGAGGGATTTGTGGGAAAACCTTGAAACTCTGTCAGGTCGATGAGAGAAGCAGCAGCAGCAGCAGCAGCCATCATTCAACTTAGAGGGCCCTTGAAAAAAAAGTGGAAGGAAAAAAAAAAACACTTCAATCAATAAAGGAGCCATCAGAGTTGGCCAGAGACACATGGAGGGAGAAGTCATCTATTATCACCTCTAGGCAGGGGACGCTGCAGAGGACTTTGAGAGTACAAACACATTAAGGAAATGCATTGTGTAACAACATAAAGTCTGTGTTTTGTATGTTCAAATTGCATGTTTGTGTCTGTGAAGTAAAATGTCCTTACACAACGTGATTATTTTCAGTTTCTTGGATGATTCTTGGCTGACCTCACTGCTGAGTCATTGCTGAGAGCTACACTAAATGCGGATGCTACCTGCTCTGTGTACAAGGACTGAGGAAACTAAACAGGCTCATCTTAGTTTAAAGTGTGAATGGTACAAACATGTGTGATGCACTTCATTTTTATGCTATGCTATTACTATATCTTCATCTGTTTATGTACCAAAAATATCTGTGTGTGTGTGTGTGTGTGTGTGTGTGTGTGTGTGTGTGTGTGTGTGTGTGTGTGTGTGTGTGTGTGTGTGCGATGTGTGTTTAGATCTCACAGAGTTATGACTCTGAAAAGAAGCTGTGTGATGCTTTTGGTAAATTGTGTCAATGTAAAGACAGGTCTGGGGTATTCTTCAGATATTCATTGTATTGTTAAGAGTGCATATCCAAATAATGTATCCATATTCAGTCACAGCTGTAATCGTAAAATCATAAAACCCAACTTCAGCCTAACAGCATAATGAACAATTAGTGTGTATGTTTTTTCACTGTGTGACATTTTGTGATATCAGGAAAACACAGTGTTATTGAACATTAGAAACAACTTCTATATCTATATTGTTGAGCTGGTTCCAGGGTCCTGCTGGCTCACCGTCATGGACTGTGGTTTACACATATAACAATATTTTTGATGACTTGTATTATCTACATTCCGGCTTCTCGTCCATATGCAAACAGAGTTATACGTCACTAAAACACACTCTAAGGTGCAAATATTTCAAATGACTAGCCTGCTGGAAATGCTTCTTTATATGAATAGAAGGGGAAAAAAAGATATGAAGAAGTTCTTTTGAGAGTTGGAACATATCTGTATTAACTCTGGTGTGCGTATCCATATAAAACAGAGCATTCACCGTAAGCAACAACAACAGCAGTGGGCTAGTGGTTTCTTTACATTTGGTTGGCACTGCTAGGCCGTGGGCCAAAATGGTGTTAAATAAATAAAGGTGAAGAAATGTGTCATACGATCAGCTCCAACTCTGTCAGATCATTCAGTCTCCCACACTATAAGCAACTTCTTGAACAACAAGTTTCTTCTCAAGTAATTCTTTGTGAGTCCTGTGAATAACCTCGCTGTCTCACTGTGCTTAAGGAAATGCTGCCAGCCATTCTCCTGCCACATCCAGCTCAGTCTCGTCTCAGCACCTGCTCCTGGAGCTTTTTGCCACCACCAGCCTTTCCGTTCTGGAACCGCTCACTGTCATTCTTCTCCTCCGGTTCCAATAAACTCTTTAAACTATTTGTGGTCTCATGAATATGTTTGCATGGCTAGATTAAACATGGACCTAGCATGCAAACTGCTGTGCAGGACTATTTATTTGGTAGAATGTTTAACAAAAACCCTTCATCATCCATGTTTATATGGATATGTGGCCGACAAGTGCTGAGAAGTAAAGCCGCTTCGTGAACAACAACTTGAGGTTGGCTACAGAACAAGTCAGTCTCCATAAGCCGTACAGAAATAAACACATTTACAGCCTGGTACAAAAAACACTTTTGGTCTCTAAAACTAATACCCATTAATGACAACTGTACTGAGGGTGAATTTCTATAAAATCCACCTGTTCAGATTATATTTTATTTTTCTTGCTGAGCTCTCGCCAGAGGCAGTCACATTTTCTTCCCTTCTCTGATGTTGCTGATTGTGTCTCACTGTGCCTCTCGTCTCGTCTCTACTTCTCTCTTGTCTGTTGTAAAGTCTCTCAAATCCTAAATTATGGAATCGATCAGCTGGTCCCTCGACTGCCTGGGAGCTCTGTCCCTAGAAGACATCGAGGATGTCTACATATTTGGATCTTTGATAGCAGGTGTCCTAATGATTGGCATGGGGATGGCCCTGATCTATCGGAAAATAGGGAAGCTGGCAGCCAATAAGGAATCCCCCAAGTTGTCGGCTGTCATCACACATCATTGTGGAGCTGTTGCTGACCAGGTGAAAGGGCTACATCAGAAGGTGACACAGAGTGAGGAACTGTTACTTGACACTGCAGTCCGATCTGGGGAGGCCCAGATGGATACCATCATGAACATGTTTTCGGAACAGGCCAGGCCACAATCAGTGTTACGCGTCTGGAGGAGGTGACTAGGGGTCTCTCAGCCCTGCAACGGGATTTCAAGTTGGCAGGCATGCAGGATTAGGTTTTAGACTAAAATGTCATGAATCTTTAAAATGGAATGATTTCTTGCATTTACTTGTCCCTGGCTATTCTCTTCTCCCAGAGGTCTTTCACTGCAGTTTACTTTATTTTGTCTATGCTCTGCCGCACTGGACACTCCAAGGACACACCGCTGTGTAAACAACAGCTCACCATGAACAAAAGAACATCATATTAATTTGGCATGGCTGACTCCACATATTGTAATCACTCTGCTCTTTAGTCATACTGTCTTGGTCACATGTTTCTCTTCTTTTCCTATCTGCCCCCCTCCATCTAAACCAATCCACTGTAGAATGTCGTATGTGTTTGTGATCGTCTTTGCCCGTAACTGCATTTATTCTTAAGAATTGGTTGGCGTGAGCAAATGGCTGGCACCCGTAACACAGCCGTTTCCCTTTAGGGATCAATAAAGTATATCTAATCTAATCTAATCTAATCTAATCTAATCTAATCTAATCTAATCTAATCTAATCTAATCTAATCTAATCTATATTAAGTCTTAAAGTTATGTAGGATTAACAGTGTGGCTGCCTTGACTGACAGCTGGGTGTCGCTACAGATGGTGCTTCTTAGCACCTAGGCTTCATTCAGGCCACCTCAGTTCCACTGATAATCCTTGTCTTTATCTATATTTAGATTAGCCGGGAGGCTGAAGAGGCAGCACTACAAAGATGGCAGTGGCCAGAGCCATCACACTGAGTTTCACAATGGCTTATCAGAAACCCGCGGGTGCTGTCATGCAGACTACATCCATGTTTTATACAATCTATGAGCCAAACAGAGACTCGGCCATGTGAAGAAATATGAAAAACACAACAGTGTATGTGCACAAAACTGGCCCATGTTTGCCAACTGGTGCATTCTAATTCAGGTTTTATTTGAGTATTATTGCTTATGTCACTTAATAACAACTGTCCTCAATAGGGAAGTGATGTTTATGGTAAAAGATCTAATTTTTGTCCACACGAAATGCCAAAATTCAACAAATCCAAAAGCCTTCCCAGTGTGATGGATCCCTCCTAAAATGTCAGACACATCACAGCATGAAACCCCTAATTGTAAACTGTGTTCTCATTACCAGCTGGAGAGCTGAGTGTCCAGATGTGTGTCATAAATATCAAACATGTTTGATATTAGCAGGGTAGCTTAAATCAGAGGGACAGTCCACAACAACAGAAGCAACCAAGGCCGGGTGACTCCACATACACTCATCGCTCTGGATGTTTTGGCTCTGGGCATTTTGCTGCCATCCCTTTTCATCTATGCTGCAACCGGGGCAAGGAAATAAGAAGAAGCATGCATGAGCTAAAGTGACAGTCTGTAAAAGAATTCACACGTTCACAGCTCAGAAATAGAAATCTAATATGTTTCCAAGAGACAAGTCACTTCTGAATTGTTTAAAGCAGCTTTTGGCGGTTCTGAGGTGGCTGAGTTCAGTTCATGTATAGGTCAACCTGTAGTGACACTGAGATTATGTAAGCATTAAATCTAGGGGAAAGATTTCTGTGTCATTCAAAAATCCTAGATATACAAGAATATTGAAACTACTATTCATACTCGACTACAGTCATATTTATATTCAAAGCTTCAGTTGAGGTTTATTCATCTGTACCAATGTCAAAAATGACATTTAATTATTTAATTGCTAAGCAAAATGTTGGTTTTGGTGAAACAACAACAAACATGGATTAATTATTTTCTCGTTTTGATTTTCTTTACAGCATTCCTTCCTTCTTGGTTTTAGCGCAAAGCCAAAGCTAGGTGTTAGCGTTAATGGAAAAACAAGAGAAAAATGTTGCCAGGCAACAGTGACACACATTTTCCATCATTTTGTCAAAGTCTCTGATTGTCGGGCCGGTGTTTAGCTCAGCTGGTAGAGCAGCCACCCCATGTGCGAAGGATCAGTCCTTGCTGCAGAAGCCCAGGGTACGAAACCGTCCTGTGGGCCCTTGCTGCATGTCATTCCCTGTCATTTTTCAGCTGCCTCTATCAAATAAAGCTTGAAAAGGCCCAAAAAAAAATAATAATAATAATAAAAAATTGTTGACTGTTGAAAATGATTTAGAGATCTTAACAATGATCATCGTTTCGAGGTGTGGCTCATATTAAGGATGCTGTTGCCGTGCAACAGAAATGACAAAGACAAATCAGATGTAGTGTGTTCCCCACCTCTCACTGAAAGTCAGTTTGGATTGGCTCTGTGACCCTGATAAGATTTACACTTAGACCTGCAGCTCTGAAGTTTATCAATGGACAGAGATGCACTGGCCCTAATTGGATGTTGAGACGTGCTTAATGGTCTGTTTGCATATCAGTAGTTCTGCCTGCTCCACTTGTGTTTAGAGTAAGATGGAATGCTATCACTGAATGTGTACTGTTTACACCTGTGTTACTTCTACAACTAAACTAGGTGGCCCTGTTCAGAGTTGAGTCTGAAGGGATACTGTGACCTTGTACTGTACCAATTGGTACTAATCATAGAGAACCTATGAGGTCAGACACACACACACACAGGCAGGCAGGACAGAAGCCCATCCCTGCAGATCATCACACAAGGCGACAACCCTTCTAACTTTATTTTTTCAAAATTCACGAGGTTATTATGATGAGCCGGGGGGGGGGCAGCCAGGATACTATTTGTACCAATTGATTAACAGCAAGGTCACTTTACTGATTAAACATTTATGAACAATTGTCTGTCAAAATCAGCACGTAGAAGCAGTTGCATCTTTTTCTCTGTGATTTACTCAAACATTGCATACATTGCAGGGATACATTGCACTGCAGGGACATTGTTAAATCTTAGATTGTTATAGAGACATGGACTTTTCAATTTTAGAAACAGACCACCTGTAATATCTGTGTTTAGGAAGCAGGCACGATGTTGATTAGTAGTATGGTCAGAGGATAGACACAGCCGTCCAGATAAGTACATAACATCCTTCTACAGAGTTAGATCAAATGTCCACTAGGAGTGAACATATCTCCATATTTGTGGCATTGGCTGGCAATGTATACTGGTGCACCTGTGAGGCTATAATATTTTTACTGGCGAAAAAAGCATTACACAACAACATAACAACTACAACATATAGTCTTATATAATCCTCAACATTTCAAGGTAACGCTAATCTATCAATGAATTTTTAATAGATAACAAATGTACAGACAAGGCCAATCACTACCGACACAATCTCCACAGAAACAGATTATCAAAGACACAAACACATCATTTTGTTCCACCAGTGGTCTCACTGCTCACTGCTTTAGGTTAGTGCTGTTAAGTTAAGATCAACCCTAAATGGAAAAACACAACCTTAATGATGAATGAAAATGTGTTTATTAAAAACAGATTGTTAGAAAACAGAAGTCATCATTAATATAATACTGTACAAGGGTATAACTTTTTTTATGCACTCTTTATGACTCCCCATGCTATTTTTATTTGCCAATATAGTAATTATCTTTCATGCAGTTGGCCTTTTCACTGTGTACCTGCTGTATCTGTGCTAAAATACTTGGCTTTCTTCCCTTTTCATTTGTTTTTTCGTTTTTCTTCAACTCTTCCTTTACCTCAATTTTACTTCTTTTTATTGTCGTTGTCACTGTGTCAATTCTTTGTTATATGCATGCAAATAAAAAAAAGATCAACGAGTCCAGATGTCCAGAGGAGGACCAGAATCCACTGCCAAGATGATCCACACTTTCTGGCCCTATCATAAAGACATATTTGACAGCCGAGACATGCCTTTTGCCAAATGAACTTTTGACGATGAGAGCAATTCAATTAATTGGCTGGAGTCGTAACTTGGAGCTCTCAGACTAACTTTCTCATAGTTATAATAAAAAATGATCTCCACCCACTATCAAAGAGATAATCATTAATGTGCTTGATTGGCTCCGTTAGCCAAAGAGCCTTACAATAAAATCAGAGCACCGATAGTCAGTCAAACACTGCACTCTGGCATCGACACTGTATGTGACAACGTTGATGAAAGTCAGTTGGGGCGTTAGGGAGGCAGGAGGATGACAGTCAGGCCCTGTTCTTGTACTTTTTTTCTATTCAACTTTGGGAGGATTTTTATGTTTGTTACGATCTGTTGGTTATGGCTGGTTGATTTTCCCAATATGACAGGAAAGGAATTAAATATTTGAACCAAAAGTAAAAGTAAAAGATTGACCAGAAAAAAAAAAAACACTTCATCTTCAACTCAAAGAAACCAAATTAAAACATGTTTTAAATTATTGGAATTGATATTCATATCCAGCACTGCATATCTTCGCTAAGCAGTTGTTGGATAAAAGTTTGCGGTAAAAAATCCTTATTCCATCTGACAGTGTCATAGATGTTCTCTATCAATGTACTTTTCTTAGACTGCCCAGATAGAAATATTTTAGGCATCTTGTGTATCTTTTCATGCACATTTCCCAAACATTTAGACATATTTTTGACACGTCGGATCTTCCCATAGAACTTTAAAATAAAGGTCAGTGGATTTGAACAGCATTTGGCTACAAAGCATGAGTACTGACAAGAAGCAGCAGTGAGGCAGTGAGGTTGAAAAGGTTATGGGTAGATTACAGTTTTTCAAAATGATGGATGGCTGTGGATGGCTAACCATAGATGAGGACATCCTGAGTGCAGAGATACAGAAACTCTGGATGGTAATGTTCTGTTAGTAATCAGGCGGGGAGGATTAAACACAGAGGACTGAAGAACAGAGATGGGAGGTTCAATTGTTACCTGTGTATACTCAGTATACCTGATTCTGGACTTTAACATGCATTGAATATGTTGGGTAATGCTTCACTATCCTCCAATAATACAAATCCGGGATGTAAATCTGATAACATTTTACTTTACTGTAAACACTGATTGGTGTATGCATGGCAGGAGCAAAAATACAAATACAACATCACCTGAAAATGAAAAAAACATTCACATTAAATAAAAGTTGGCAATCAACCAAACTGCAGCAGTGAGTCTATCCAAATTCCACAGGCAGCTGAAATAGTATCTACAGGATAATAGCTGACTCTGGTACATGAATGTTTCTAGCAAAATCCAAAGCCCCCAAGCATATTTATATTCTTTGACATATGAACAGCAGCTCAATATGTACAAGAAGTGTTGAGGCCAGCAGGCATGTGAGAGAGATGCTATCAGAGTCAGGTCTAGTATTCAGGTGGCTGGACACTCACACGCAGCAAAAATGTACAGATATAGAAAGCCTTAAGGTGAAAAACATGCATCAGTGTGTTGCTTAAAGCTGAACCTTGCCACACTGTCCCTGCTGGCTTCCATCTAATCCAAAAATGGGCAATGAGGTAAGGCATGCTGAATGAAGTCTGGTTGTTCAAACAAGTCAACGAGTGTCATGGAATTCACCTGTCAAACAGGCTACTGTTAATTCTGCATAACTTTAAGCTTTAATATAATTTGAGCAGGTGAGTTCTATAATAATAATTCACCCTCAGTACAGTTGTCATGAACGGGGAAATTAGCTACAGAGACCAAAACTGTTTTTTGTACCAGGCTTTAAACATGTTTATTTCTGCTGTAAAATTTGAGAGTGCAGCTCTGATGGACACTGAGCGTTGCGAGTATAATCGTGCGATAATTCCAGCTCTAGTCTCTGTGACTCCTGCAATGGCATTCCACACCACATCTTTTTTCTTTGTCCTCATGAAAAGGATGTGAGGTGTCATAAATGATAGGTTAATTTTGGACCTACAGAATCAACTTCTCCTCATCCATGGTGTCGACGGGGTGAAAAGACGTGTGAAAACCTCTCACCTGTTGACTTCAGGTCGGCCCTGCCCATTATGACGTTTTCTTGTAATGAAACTCGATCCGCGGTGAACACAGAATATTTTATTTTGAAAATCACCCAGGGTTTTATTTTGTATTCTGTAGCCATTTCCGTTCCCGCACAGTCTGCTCTGTGCTGAGTTTATGCACCGTGCTCCGATGTCTGTGAAAAATAGAAGCTCTGCATATGTGTTGCGGAGGGCTGCTGCTCGCCGCAGTTGCTCCGGAGCCGTGACGCAGTGTGATCGGAGACTGTGTGAGCTGACACATTGACTAACATTGAAAAGTATCAGCGGAGTCGTTCCGCATGCAGTGTATTTTAGGGGTTAGGTGCATGTGACACACATGATCATGTAATATACTGGTAAATAGACTGTACTTATAGAGCACCTTTCTGTTTTTTTAACCACTCAAAGCACCTTTACACTACATATCTCATTCACCCATTCATACACACTCACACACAGCTTCAGAAGCAATTTGGGGTTTAGTATCTTGCCTAAAGACCCATCGACATGCAGATTAAGGGAGATGGGGCACGAACTCAAAACACTGTTCATCTGTTTGGTGAACGACCTGCTTTACCCCCTGAGCCACAGCCGCCTGTCATTGATGTTTCTATGAATGCAGGCAAAGATAATATATAATAACAGCTGCTAACTTGTCACTTGTCAGCCTATTTTGAGACATTTAAGACACTGACAACACCACTTTAGTGAGGAATTTTATGCGTGATGTAAAAGTCAGAGATTGAAGGTCATGACTGACAGTTAAAATCTTTAGTTGATCTTACAACCATTACAGTGACATTAAGGTCAATGACTTGAGGGGACATGCAGATGAATGAGAGGGTCATTCCCATCAAATCCAATCCCTGCCCTTTTGAACACGAGCAATAAACATTCCACCTTGAAAAGATTAAAACCATTTGTCTCTCTATTTAAGAATGAGTTCCAGTTTTGTTTGGGCAGCAGGAAGCTTGAGGGGAAATAAAATCAATCTAACCCTAACACAAATTAGTTGTACAATACAATACACACAAAAACAGTTAGGAAAACTAAATAAGACCTGTTGATAATGAAGTGTCACTGGATTAACTGATTGGCTATGATTATTTGCATGTGTAGACACATAACGTGCATGAATGAACAAACTCTTTCAACTTAAACTTGCTTTCCTTTTTCGGTTCCTTTAGTTTAATGTATCACCACTGCAGAGTGTCACTTTAATTGATCGGGGTCCACTTAATTACACACAGTGCACAAAAGTGTTCCAAAATATAGGACAGAGATGACCTTCTCGCCCCTATTAGCCTTACCTTAAAATCAATACTTTTAAGTTAAGGGAATAATGGGTTTACGGCTATTGTTATTGGGCCTGTGAGGAGCTGCACCTGGAGATGAGTTGAGCTAAAGTCCCTGTAAAGTGCTTTGGGATTATTAAAAGGTTCTGGTGGCAGAGCCTTTGGAGAATAATATATTTGCGGAGGAGAAACTACAGAGAAAAAGAGTGGGGGAGGAAAGAATAAGTAAAAGATTGAAGGAAAGAAAGATAAGTTATCTTTAGATCTGCTGATAAAAGCCACCGTCCCTTACTTCCTCTATTCCACCTAGGCACCTAATTAAAAGACCCCGAAATAGAGGTGACCACACCTGGCCTGATTATAAAGTGAGGTTATTAATCTAGATTCCACATCTGGTAAAGAGCTGAGAGAGTTGGGAAGTCTCAGCCATGCTAACTTTCTTCTTTAACTGGATACTCAAGGTGAATGATTCTTTTAGCTGTCTTCTACCCATTTACCACAAAAGTCAATAGTCTATTTGAGCCTATTTGTTTGATAGAACACAATACTGATTCTGTAATAACACACCGGGAAAAAAAGAGCAACGTCAGCCATTTCATAATATACAATACCCTTAAAATATCACTACAACTAATGGCTGCCACATGCTTTCGACGGGAATTAGCATTCTGAAAATGCAGCCTCATTAAAATTCCCCCACAGGTAACCTTCACCCCCTGAACTGTGCTCCCGTTGCCATTTTCATGCAGCATACAGTATACAGTAGCATCCATCACAGAACGCCTCGGCTGCATTCATCCTGCATTAACAATGTTCCAGACTCTGCAGCTAGTTGCATTACTCACATGTTGTACAGATCGGCTGAACAAGCAAATTATACGACTAAATTAAAGTGTGATCAGTGCCAGCGAGGTCGGGGTCACTTTACTGAGAGTTGAGTAAACCAGGAGAGTTGATATTTTTCATACATAATGTTGAATAAAGCATCAGAGGAACAACTCCAGCTTGTATGTGCTGATATTAACAGTACTGTGTGAATCTGAAGTCTGCAGGAGTAAGTTATGGTTGTTCGAAAATTTCATTTATTTTATTGTTTTTCTAATTGTTATTTTTTTTATACTTTAGTTGACAGGGACAGTGCATATTGGCATCAATTGTGAAAAATGGAAAAATGCCCATTAGCTAGAAATTCTAATATTAATCTGGAGAACACAAAATTAGGTATTAGGTATGTTTTTGAGCCCCTAAAGAGGGTCCAGGTCTCACCTCAACATTAATGGCTGCAGGTGCACTTCTCTGTTACTGTGCATGCTGAATCGGTCAAGTCAAAATGTCCACTGTGACAAGGCCTGTTACATATATCACCTTTTTCCTATATTTTTTTACATTTCTGAACACCACCAGCAAAGAAACATCCTCTATACAGTGTTCAAGATTTGACTGGTGCCTAAAGAGAGAGTGATTATGAGATTAAATCACAAGACAACCATGCAAGTGATGAACAGGCAGATGAAGATGAAGGAGCCCATTGAATGCTCAGAAGTGACAATCTTCCAGAGATGGGAGTCCTCAACCAACCTTGTTGGGATGAGAGACGTCTGGAATGCCCTGCTAAATCTGCTGCCACCATAACCTGACCGCAGCATAGTCTATGGAAATAGATGGATGATGTTTAGATACAATATACAATTGAATACAATTAAACAAAAACAATGCCCTTTTTTCCAGCTTCACCCACAAGAGAAGCAGTGATGATTGTGCTTGAACAGCTTGAATTTGTCTGTTGTGTATACTATAGCCCACCCAGGCAAACATCTGTTTCACCAACCTTCTTTGCTGCTGCTAAATCAGCCACATGTTTCTACACTAAACTTGATTCAGAGAGACTTTTTAGACCATTAAGCAGACCCTCCAGGAAAATGCATGTTGCACTTGGAACTTTAACGCAACGTCAGTGAATCTCTGTGAATTCAGGGCAGTATTATAGTCTTGAAATGACGTCGCTAAACTGCCTTCTGCTTCACTTCCATGAATGAAACTGCGATAGGGAAGAGCCCAGCACCAAATCCCCATCCGACAGCGCATTTCCTCCGTGGGGTGTGCCGCAACCAGCTCTGGGTCGGCTTGGAAAGGCTCCCGCCCGGACCTCTCCAGCGCCCCCTCGCCCCTGGCGCGACTGTCGCATCTCAACTTATCGCAACTTTCACTTCCTCCTGCAACAAAATCGCAACAAAAATGTAAAAAGCACTACAATTTTACTAGGGCGAAATCCTGGTGGGACTGATTAAGACTAGAGATGTTCTGATACCATTTTTTCCCTCCAGATTCCGATACTTGTACTGTGGGTATCGGCCGAGTACAGAGTACCAATACGATATGGTACTGTATGTTATTAAAAAAATATCTTACCTGAGCTGGTGTTCTGTTTTTGTTTTTTGTTCTTTTTTCTTTTCGATTTGTTTTTGTTTACATGTTTGTTTTGCTCTTTATTACTGTGAATATTATTGTGTCTTTTACATGTAAATGAGTGAAAAATATTGTAAAAAAAATAAATAAAAATATATATATATATCTTACTACACCTGCATGACTGTGATATGATTATCATTGTGGTAAGACCTGGCTCAGGTTAAACTCTTAAAACATGAATAAATACAGCAAATTCAAAAAAAAAAAAAAATCAAAAGAAAAAAAAGGGGGGAAGCCACATCTTTGCATATGTTGCATATCACAGTATTTTAGCAGAGACTATCTAGAGTCGGACTCGCAATTCACCCCGCAAAATAGTGAAAAAATAGTTTAATTTGATTTATGTCCGATGATGACTCGCGTGTTACTGGCAGGAACATCCAGTGTGAAATACTGCCACAGCGCTGGCATAATATGCTAGTGCTTGTTAGCTGGTAGTGTTACGGAATTTTCTATCCTTAGGTTACTTGAGGCCACGTGTGAGCCTTGTGGTCCTCAGCAGTATTAATTAATTGTTTGTCTTTGACCCAGTCAAAGACAAACAATTAATTCTGGGGCTTATAGTATTTTGGGGTGTTATCTTGGGGTTTAAAGTATATGCACCATCATAAGTCCGTCAGAATGCGAGACCGACTCAAGCTCTTCTGATGAACTTTGAAAGTGTCTCTAATTCTCTTTGGCCAAGCGTCAATAAATAATACAGCATAAGACATCAGAGGCTCCTGAACACTTTCTGAACTCCTGACCTCACCATTGACCTTTGACTTCAGCAATTTCTCCACAACAGGTAGTTAGCGTAGCTCCAAGCCTCACATAAACTGGCTCTGACACACACGTGTTGTCTGTTGTGTCCGTGTCACGTGATCAACTCGTCCTGGTCAAACAGCAGGCTGCACACAGTGCCACTGTTTTAAGAGTGGCGAGGAAGAACTGTGCCAGAGCTTAACGGAGCTAACTAGTAAATAGATGACTAATTTAATAAATTACGTGGTATCGGATTGGTGCCTGGACTCCAGTAGTCACTGATACCGATGTCAGCATTTTCGGCAGTATCGGAGCATTTTCTGATACTGGTATCGGAATCGGAACAACTCTAATTAAGACCAAGAAAAACAACAGACAATGCAGCAAGCCCTTGAGGGGATACGATGGTCAAAACGGTTTGTCTTTGTGTAGAATCGATTGGCATGGCGAATCCAAGTGACACATACAGTATGATGCCTTAATGTGTTTATCCATTCATCCCACTTCACTATTAAAGCTAAATAAAAAGGGGCTTGTGTGTGTGTGTGTGTGTGTGTGTACTGTAGTTTTCAAGATGCATGCATACAGGCAGAAAACAAATCTTAAAAATGAAGAAAAAACATCACAATCACCAAAAACTCTAGTTTCTAGAAGGCAGACATTTGAGGATTAGAATATAGGATCTTGGCAAGACATTGTGCATATGTGTGTGTGTGTGTGTGTGTGTGTGTGTGTGTGTGTGTGTGTGTGTGTTGTAAAACGTCCTGGTGGAGAGACATAAAGCTTCCTCTAAACTGTTTTGACCTCCTTAAGGCAGGGATTGTCACTTTATATAGGATTGCAAGTACTGTATGTAGGCTTCTTGGCAGTGCTGGGTGGATTAAGACAGCAAGGAGAAAATTTGATAGGAGGGAAAGATGATGTGAGTGCATTAGCAGCTCTGATCGACAAACAAAACAGATTAGCCTGCCGTCGCTGTCTCTGCAGCTCTTTTCTGGATAAACTAGAGGATTGTCAAAGATGTCCTTCACCATTCCTCACACTATTACCTTGTTTGTGTCCTACATACTTTCCTCTTCTTCCTTTCCACTTCCAAACAGATTTTTCCTCTTTCTTCATGCCAAAGCCTTCACTATTTTCTTCCTCCTTTCAACAGGAAAGGAATGTTTGAACTCTCTCCTCTGTCCATGTCTCTCCCCCCTCCAAACACAGATTACAGTGTTATGTGCAAAAGAAAAGTTTGCCCTTCATCCTCCCTCACTCCCGTGTGATCTCTTTATCCATCACCTCTTCTCCTATTGTGTTTTTTACTCCTTTCCTTCATCGTTCCCTACAGCTGTGCCACAAAATGGGAATAGGCTTTTAAAAGCTATTTATGGCCCATTTTTCTCTACTGGTGTTACATCCACTAATGGTTCTAACCTTTGGTCTTGTAAAGGTCATTGTCCACAAATCGAGTTATTCTGCCGGCCATTAGTGGAGGACTCCTGGTGCTGTGGTGGCTGTGTATCAGTGTGTGCAAACTTCCAGATCAGACATAATCCTTGATGTTTGCGTTGCTCCAAGCAGAGTTCTGCACAAGGCTCTTGTGGCTCAAATGTGCTGACATGAAACTGATCAGACACAGCGGAGGCGAGGCTTCAAACTCACATACCATGCACTTCACACTAAAATAGATAAATAAGTAAGTGAGCTACAGCAAAGTTGGCATCAAATTACACTCTATGATCACGCCGGCTTGATCAGATTACATGATATCTTCTAAGCGCTGTAGAAAAAAAAAGCAAAATCACCTGGAGCACTGCCGTCAACTTTCTTTGAAACTATCTCTTTAACTAACTATCCTTTTGACTTTGATACACCACGTAAAACAGGATATATGATAGTTTTAATTTGGTAGTAAAAAAAATAATAATTATCCAAGTGTAAAAGGGGGTGGGATGGGAGGGCCAGGTGGTGTTGCATTTCTTTCCATATCTTCATCATTTTTTACAAAACTGGGGGAGTTTGCGGCCGGAGTTAGCAGAGGAGAAGACGGAGTCATTTGAAGAAGAAGAGTGTTTGGAAGAAAGAAGACAGAAGAACACAATGACTGAGTTTTTGAAACAGAAATGAAGCGATGTCCGTCAAGCCCTTAGGCTGTTTTTTTGCGAAGACGTCGACAAAGTTCACGTTATTTCATCTTAATCATCATCATCTGAGGAGGAGAGCGGCGATGAGGATGATGAGGTGCCCGACCCGTCTTTAGTCACTGACGATGTCACCGGTGATGAGAGGTAAGTCAAACTAATCATGAATATTTGTAGCTTTTGTTTTTCTTACTGCTGTATTGTAAACATTATAAAACCGTCTGATTTGTATACAACGTGATATATATTAAGGTAGGTTTATGTGTACAGAAGAGCAGGGCTGAACTGATAAACTCTCATAGTCAATTCAAGGAGATGGATATACTGATTTTCCTAGTGTTTATTTTGTGTTTTATTTTATGTTATCTATGTTTATTTTTAGTTGTATGTATTTATTTTTTACTTGTAAGGTTTTCCTTTGTAAACTGAGTATTCCAATTGTTGTAGGGAGCAGGAGAATTACAATTCACTGCTCCACAAATAAGCCGCTTCATGCCGCGTAGAACACCAGGAGCCTATACACCTCTGGACCTGTTTCAGCTGTACTTCTTCCCAACCACAATAGACTCTCTGCACCAACACTAACAAGCATGCAGCAAAGAGCAAAGAAATGGGGACATCCACTCCAGTGACCCAGAGGAGGAGAAAAAAATGATAAGATGAAGGGCAGACCAGAGTACAACAAGCTGTTCAGGATCAAGCCCCTCATCGATGACATCCTCAGTGCCTGCCAGGCACATTATCACCCAAGAAGGGAATTGGCTGTGGATGAGAGAATTGTGGGCAACAAAGCATAACCCAGTACATGAAGGACAAACCAACCAGGTGGGGGATCAAATTATTTGTTTTGGCTGACTCAAGAAATGGCTACACAGTAAATTTAGACATTTTCACAGGAAACACCACACACACACACACACTGCATGGGCTCTCATATGATGCTGTGATGCACCTCCACCCACTGCAGAGCCACGTGCTGTTACCGCACCATCTTTCTGCACCTTGTGGATATTACCATCACCAATGCCTACCTTCTGCACTGTGACACAAGCACCTCAAAACAAGTGGGGCACATGTCCCACAAGGACTTCCAAACAGAACAGGTTTCCAGCTGTGTGGATGAACAGGATGGGCATGTCACCAAGAGAAGTGTGGACCACATACCTGTTCCCATTGCCGTGAAAACAGATGCCAGCCTGAAAGCCACACAAGTTTACATTTTACCACTATTTTAGAGGGAATACAACAGCTGACAGTAAGTATTTATAGAATCCATTTAATCTAATTTAACTAGAAGTAATTTCACCCTGCTGAACCTCTACTGCACGGGAGTCCCCTCTGCCACAACCGTCGCACCATGAATCTACTTAACCTCCGGCCACTGGAACATTTTACACCCACCAAAACCTTCTCTGTTGGCCTATGGAACTGCCAATCCGCTGTCAACAAGGTGGACTTTATCCCGGCTTATGCCAGCAGTCTATCCCTGGACCTACTGGCCCTCACTGAAACCTGGCTTGAAACCGAAAACACCGCCACTCAGGCAGCACTCTCCGTGGCTCACTCCTTCTCCCATACCCCGCGTCTCTCCAGACGAGGACTTTGCAATCAAAGTCATAGCTCCAGTCAGTTGCTCAGTGATAGTCATCTACCGTCCTCCTGGACCTCTGGGTGACTTCGTCAATGAGTTGGACACTCTATTGCCCTCAATCCCTGAACTAGAGTGCCCGCTGCTTGTCCTTGGTGATTTTAGAATTCCACCTAAAGCTTACGCCACAGACTTTCTATCGCTTATCAACTCATTCGACATGCAACTAGTCAGAACTCCCCCAACTCACAAAAATGGCAATTAACTGGATCTCATCCTCACAAAAAAACTGCAAAACTGATGACGTAATGGTCACACCATTACATACCTCAGACCACTTCTTCATCCGCTTCTTCGTTTCCCTCCCAGAACTACCTACCACCCCTCAACCCATAACCACCTTTCGATGCAATTTCCACAACTTGTCTGCCGCCCACTTCGCCTCAGTCGTTGCTGCTGCCCTTCCCCCTCCCGACAGTTTCTCTCCACTAGATGTCGATGCAGCCACTGAATCTCTCAGTTCCACACTAACCGCATGCCTAGATACCCTGTGTCCTCTTTTCAGCAAACCTGCACGCTCCACCCAGCCCCGCCCATGGTTGACTGATGCCATCCGCTCATCACGTACAGCACTCAGAGCTGCTAAACGGAAATGGCACAAATCCAACAACCCCGCTGACCTAGAAGCCTTCCAATCTCTCCTAGTGTCATCCTCCTCATTTGTCACAACTGCTAAAATGGAGTATTACAACAAGAAAAACAGCAGCACAACTGACTCACGGAAACTCTTCTCTACCTTCAAATCGCTGCTCAATCCTCCCCCACCGCCCCCTGCCACCAACCTCACTGCTGACAGCTTTGCCTCCTTCTTTACAGACAAGGTAGCGACTATCAGCAAACGATTGATCCCCTCAGTCACAATCTAATACCTCCGCGAGACAATAGCGCAACTCTCTCCTCGTTCACCCCCTCTCTCCGAAGACGAGGTATCCAAACTGATCATTGATAACCGACCCACCACCTGCCCGCTAGACCCCATCCCCTCTAAACTCCTACAAGATATCACTCACGGTAGTTACACCGATCACATCCGTGATTAATGCCTCACTGTCCTCGGGCGTATTTCCAGCTGCCTTCAAACAAGCCAGTACTGAAAAAGACTATGCTTAACCCCGCCTTGGTTGAAAATTATCGGCCGGTGTCACTGCTTCTCTTCCTCTCAAAAACCATTGAGAGGGCGGTCTCCAAACAAGTCTTCCTCGCCTATCACCACCTCTTTGACCCAAAACAGTTGGGTTTCAGGAGTGGCCACTCCACTGAGACAGCTTTACTATCTGTCACAGAAGCCCTAAAAACAGCCAGAACACGAGGGCAATCATCTGTACTCATCCTTCTTGACTTATCGGCTGGCTTCGATACAGTCAATCATGACATACTCCTAGCCACACTCACCAACATGGGCATTACAGGCTCTGCCCACTCCTGGCTCGAGTTCTACCTCGCTGGACCCTCTCAACGGGGGTGCCGCAGGGGTCGGTGCTGGGCCCCCTTCTGTTTGCCATCACCACCACCTCGCTGTCCCATGTTATCCGCTCAAACGGCTT
>CM014083.1:5996657-6051657 GCA_004119915.2 Collichthys lucidus
GGAGAGGATCCCTCCTCTGTGGCTCTCCCTGAGGTTTCTTCCACATTTTTTCCCTGTTAAAGGTTTTGTGTGGTTTTTATTTTTTCCTCACTTGAACCGAGGGTCTAAGGACAGAGGGTGTCACTCCCTGTACAGATTGTAAAGCCCTCAGAGGCAAATGTACTTTGTGACTTGAATTGAATTGAATTTTTAGGAAATCTTACTGGAAACCACCAAAAAAGACACCATGAGAGTCAATCAAACAGTAAAGTTGCAGGAAATAAAACTGAAACAACAAGCTGAAAGATGCTAAAAAGTTTCAGGAAGCAGAAGCAAGCCGTGCAATCAGGTGATAATTCTCAGTAGTTTCTACACAACTACAATCAACCACTTTCACATTAGACATTATTTTATCGACTGTTACTGTAAAGGAGATTTATGCAGCTTTAAACTTTCATATATCAATATCTGTTCTGACCTCATAAATTCAGTATTGGCCAGACTCTGGTAGATTCTGAGGGCCTAATGGGACAACAATCCTGTTTATTCATCTGTCTTTTAATATTTCAGCAGTCCTTCAACTTGTCCTTGCTGACTAGGCCCCGGCTTTAATCCCCGGCACCTCCTCTGCTTTATTGGGGTGTCAGTAGCTCAGTCCATAGAGACTTGTCTTGGGAACCGGAGGGTGGCTAGTTCAAGCCCAGCATAGACCATCATATGGATGGTGGACGGGCAGCTGAAGAGGTGCATCTTGGGCACTGCCGAGGTGCCCTTGAACACGGCACTGAACTCCCAAATTGGTCGCAGGGTGCTTTTCTAGGTGGCTGCTCAACACTCACTAAAAAATGCATGTAAAAAAAAGAGTGAAATAAAATTCCCCCTTGAGGGATTAATGAAGGATCTCTTCTTCTATCAAATAGTTTTACAGTTTGCTTGATTTTACATTCCAGCTTTCTCACATTTCTCTGAACATTGATGCATAGTATGACTGGCCTTCAGCTGTTCTATCTATAGTAAAAGTTCTTATTCATGTGATGGCACCAGTGTTTGGTGCACCCACTCCAGTTCGATTCAATCCAGCTGAGACAGAGATGGAGGAGGGCCTCACCACACATACGGGATGAGGGTTATAAAACTGATGCTGTGACTCGGCATCAGGAACATGTCCTTACTGTTTTGTTCATTCAATAAATGGGGCTTTTTACAAAATGGCCACAGACAGGTCATTTGGAAGAGAAAATAGACTGGTCTGAGCATGGCTGCGCACACACAGGACACATTATGGTGCTGTGTTTAGGACCCTCGGCTGCCTCATTTAGAGCATATTTTTCTGCACGATGGGATGCAAAGAAACATACAGCTGCTTCAGAATGTACACAGGAGTGCAGAGCATTCCCGCCACACTTAATTTCTCCTTTTCATGTTCCCTTTTTATCTTTTCTCTATCATTCACATCTCTTCTCCCTCACTTCCTTCTCCTCTCACCTCCCCATCTCCACCCTTTATCTCCTGTTACTGGTCTCCCTCATTTGTCATCGCTCTCTCTTTTTTTTTTTTCCTCTCTCTAAGGAACCAGATGTGTTGCTTGTATGATTTATTCAGATGCAGAGATTGGGTCTGAGAGAGTGTGCTGCAGGCAGAATGCACTCTGCTCGAGTTCAAATGGTTGAGTAAACTTCCTACTCTCATTGCTGATGCAAATGAGTCAAACTCATTAATGAATTAGGCTTTTTACTCTTCTTCTGGCTGAAAAAATTGCATCATCTGTTTTTTGTTTGTTTGTTTTTTTGCATTGGCCGGCGTAAAAAGTAAAAATAAATAAAATTGCAACTGAACATATCTGAAATATCTTGCTGAGGGTCAATTGAGGCTAATATTAACTAAAGATAAATCAAACAATGACAAATAGCGCACAGTGTTTATTTTACAGAGTATCACAGTCAGGCTAGCCACTATCTTTATACATTTATGTATGGAAACATCATGCTGCTGTTAATGGACCCTGAGTTAAATATTTTAAGTAATGGCTTTAAAGATGTAACGAATACTTAAATGATTAAATGATGCAGATTTTATGAGTGCTTTAGATTGCCCTTATATGTATGGTCATCTTTCCTTTTCTATTTCACGTGTAAGAGTGCAAACTGTACAAGTATGTCTCTGGTAGAAAAAGGTTAAAGGGCTTTTGAGACGTCAGCTTTCAGACTACATTAGACGTCTGCCTTTGATTTGTTTTGCCAGTAGAACGCATTTAGGTTAACTGTGCTTCTGTTCAAACACATCAAGGTAAATTGGACCATTTGAACAACTGTGGTTATGCACTTGTGCCTCTCAGAGAAGATTTCGTTCTTGCTGCTGCTCACTTCGACAGCATTTAGGAGATTTGTGGAGAAACAGTAAAAAGCCCACCAGAACTAAACTGAATGAAACACAGTCATTGTGATACATACAGACACCCTGTTGCAACTCTATCAAAATGTAAATACAGCAGCATATCTGAAGTTGAGGCAAAACAAAAACAACATACAAAACCCTGTTTTGCCCAATAACTGACATGAAAGCACCACATGGTTTATGTATATATGCTGTATAAATAAAGGTTTTACCATGAAATATGACTGTGTTTTATGTCATATTTACTTTTACTGTCATAGTTTGGCTGTAAAAGTAAATATGACTATAAAATCTATAGACTTTTTTTACAGTTATTCATATTCATATTGTAAAAAACACACGTTTGGGTTAGACTTTGTTCTTATTGTGAACATATCTGAAGGTTTGTCCTTCAGGTTGTGTGAGATGCTGGCTGGGAATTGAGGAGTCACAATAAACCAGTCTGAAGAATAAGGTTAGGTTAGGTTAGTCTTGCAATGTAAAAAAAAAATACTCTTCATTCATTTCAGGCCCTCCAGTTTAAAGTAATGACTGTGATTTAATATAGCGAAACCCACAAAAAAAAATTAGATTAGCCTAAAATGAACACAGTGATTAATCAAATTGTTATTCCACATAAGGAATAAATATAAAATTACATAAATATCCAGAAAAAAAAGCAGTCTTAAAAAGGACAGTAGTCTAGCTTTACAGTGTAACCACTTTATTAGTCTGACTAGTGGACTTTGTGGAATTTAGTGCAGTTAAACCTTCAAATCACATTTAAACTCATTAAACTGCTAATTCATTAATTATATCCATTTCCAAAGGCATATTATTGATGGTAACCTCGTGGATGAATACATCATTGATTTATTAAAGAAACAAACAGGTGTTTTTATTGAAAAATAGGCGCCTCCAAAAAAAAGAGCCTCTTGTCTTGTCTCCTCAGAAACTAAAGTTTTCAGAGAGGAAATGTGTAACAGCTGTACAATAATGCAATGATGTCTTGAAGCCCAGATCTCAGGCGCTGTTATCTGAATGGCGCAGCAGTTCCGCAACAGGTCGAGGGCAGCAAAGCAGAGTGTGTAAACAGTGAACTTGTACGATGACATTAAGTGCAAAAAAAAAAAGAAAAAGTGGCCTGCTGGTGTAAATCCGAGCATGGTTCCTATTTTCCTGTTATCTGACTCCAGTTTCTGTTCTCTGTCATCAGACAAGACCAACCCTATTTTAGGCTTCAGAGCCCCCGTGTCGCTTCCCACAGGCTATTGGAGCACATATGGCACTACAGAAACACTGCTGAGGGTGAGATTATCAATTCATTGCTTTGTTGTTTGGGCTTCCCTTCAGGGACACACGGCTTCCTCTCTTCTCTGTTCAGGTACATGTTTAAAAAAAAGAAGTCGGTCATGGAATACACGGCTGGTTTGGGGTTGATAATTCATTGCTTTGTTAATGTCTCCTTCAGGAGTGAGTGGCTACATCTAAAAAAGCCTGAAATGTATTCCTTTAATGTGTGATTGTCACATACTCAACAGGACGCCTGCAGACTCCCCTTGGCAATCAGCTGAGTGGCACACAGACACAATTGTTAAACAGTTAACAGCAGGTGTGCTAGTGGGTTTATCAACTGGGTTCTTTCCATTATGAAGGGAACACGAGAGAGGCTCAATTATAGAATCATTGAACCTCTGGGAAGACTCTCACAATGCGACTCATCCTGTGTGCACAGAGGAGCTGGCTCACAAATATCACTGGAGGGAAGAGCAGATATTTGAGAGCTTGGATTGTTACACCAGCATTAGGTACAGGAAATTGCACACTGGTGGCTCCAAAGTGGCAGCAAGACAACTATTTCCCCCATGTTAGCCAAATATCCTACATCCTGTTATTGATTACAGCTAAAATGTTCAGTTTGGCTCATTTATAGCCCTCTTCATCCAGCTTATTTGCTGGATGAAGAGGGTTTAATTATGTGCTGGAGGGGTAATCTGGAGATATCCTGGTGGAGCTTTGATGTATCCGGGTGAAGGCTGAGCTGATGGAGGGAAATACTCTCAAACACACAGACAGTTGCAGTTCATACCAAGTCAACAGGAGGAAAATCAATTCAAATCCTACCTTGACTAAAAGAGACTAGAAAGACTGTTCTCATGAGAGCCGTGCATGCATGACCCTGCAAACTGCTACTGCCCACCTGACCCAAAAAACCTGAATAAAAGTACTTTGTGAAGGTTTCTTTTATTTGCCAATATGATCAAGCGAGATAAGATAAGATAAGATAGACTTGATAACTCTGCATCGAGAAAAACACACGTGTGACAGCAGCTTGTATATGCGATATATAGAAACAAGTCATGTTGAAGAAAGTCATGAAGTCATGCTGGTGTTAAAGAGTCTGACAGCTGCTGGAATGAAGGATCTGTGGTAGTGTCTTTCTTACATGGTGTCAGTAGCAGTCTGTAAATGATGGACATCAGCTCTGCAGAAGAGGTCGAGGTGTGCACAGATGATGACAGTGTAATCTTAAAAACAGATATCTGTGGAAAACAAAACCAAAAAAGCTTTTTTTTATGTCATTTGCTTTAATTTGCAAATATCTGTTCATAGATATTAACAGAAATCATTCTTGTGTATAAAGTTGCTAATCATATTGTAGAGGAAGTCTGGGCCTGGGTATCGGTTAACTGTTTTTTTGGATATCCACTAGCTACACCAAAAGCCCAACAATGCTCTTTGCTTATCATCAGCTTTTAATATTATGGAAAATAAAAACAAACAAACAAATAAATAAATAAATAAATAAATAAATAAATAAATAAATAATAAATAACAGTATCACTTATACTCAAGTAAGACACCATATTTAATGTTCAGACTTTGTTGATTTTTGTACATAATACACTCATTTGTTTAAGAGTTTGATGCCTGCGACATATTTTTAAAAAAGTCGGACAGGAGTAACAAAAGACTGTAAAAGTTGCATAATGCTCTGAAGACACCTGTTTGTAACAGGATCATTGATAACAGGTACAGTAGTAATAATAATTAGGTATGAATCATCTTTAAAAGGCTCAGTCGGTCACAAACGAGATGAGAAGAGGTTCAGCACTTTGTCTTAGTCAAACAGTATAAGAACAACCTTCCTTCAAACACAGGATGGATTTCATGAACAATGTGAACATAATCCAGAGAAATCCCCGCTCATAAGCAGCACCTCATGGGCACAGAAACACAGATTGTCCCTGCAAATGCAAGTTAAGATTGTACCGTGCAAACATAAAAACAGATAAACAACATCCAGAAGCGCCGCCGCCAACTTTCCCTTTGACTTTCTCTGTAGTAAATCGAAGCTGTCACATGACTGAATGGGGTCATGAAGGAGAGTTTGCTGCAGACGCCTTTAGTACAATAATGCAAGATTGACCTGTGCATAGGAGTTTCTGTGTCAGACATGACATCAGTGATGTAAAGTACCCCAGGATGACATGTAAAACAGTAAAAATGTCCCTTTGAGGAAACACTGACTTTGACATGAAATGAAAAGGCGGCGTACATTCGTGTCTCCATACAAGAAAACTCCATCAAGGACAAGGTTCACTGTGAAACCCTGTTAGACTGTTTGGGTTATCAAGAGAGCCATGGTTATCATAGAGACAGCACTTTGCTTTTTTTCTCCCCTTTCACAGCCATCCTCTGGATTTAAAGCCTGGACTCAGCGATGATATTCTTCACACATGAACTGTATCTTTTATCTGCGCCTCTTTGGTGTGAGGGAGTGGGGGGGGGGCATAATCACACATGATTGTGTAGTTAAACCTAAAACCCTCAGACAGATGTTAAAAGGAAATGAGGTTAAGAGCAGGTGCATCTCTGGCATAATCAAGTAGGCAAGCTTTACAGCATCACCGGAGGGAAGACTGTAAAAATCCCCGCTTCCATCTCATCTCCTCAGGGGCACTTTGCGCTCTTTCAAAAAGAATCAGCAACAGAGATAAAGAAAAAAAGCAGCGGGCTGATGGATGGATAGATGGTACACAGGGTGAGGTTATTAATTCGGAGCTTTGTTGAAGCCGGTTCCCTCAGGACCACCTGGCTGCTTTTCAAAATGCCTCAACCGAGGTACAGTCAGATATATTAAGTTGTTGAAGGACTAATGCAAAACAGCTCTGAGGGCCCTCAGAAGTGTGCTTATTCACAAACCTGCTCGGGATTAAAAGGTCAAGTGCAGCTATGCCGTTAGGGGTTATCAAATGGGCAACCTCCATTATACAGATAGCATCGGGAGGGCCTGATCATCAATTCATCACAATGTTAGAAAAGTTTCCCATGGGCGTACATGTTTTCCTCTTACAAGATACGATTCAACGGTGGTAGAGAGGGCACAATCTCCCACGGGAGTTATCAGTTGCATTTTTAAAAAAATAAAAAAATAAAACTAGAGCCAGGTAAACACAATCCTGCTGTCTAACCTCAGGCTCAGTGTACTTACATGTGAATGGAGGTGTGCGATAATGTATTTACATGTATCAGACAGAACATCTTTGTATTTCATTGCACATACATCCACAGGGGTCCTGGAGGCCTGCTGTCTGTCAGGATACAGGATACCGTTGTGGTGTTACTGTAAATATATACTGAAACACACTATATGGAAACAAAGTGTGATTTAACACTATATCCACCGACATTCACACAACACCTAGAACTGGAGAAGGGGTCATTTATACCCGCTGCTGCAACAGTGTCAATCATAGAAAGATGATTTTTTGTTAAACCAATTCTTTTTTTCAATCTGTTTTCAATAAATAATGATAAAGACAAGTGACAAGTGATTCTACATTGTCCACAGGTGTGAATCATCCTGTGATAAGGGCTTGCCCAAAGTCAGCTGGGATGGACTCCCCTATTGTGACCCTGATGAAGATAAGCAGTTACATGTAATGATCAACAGATCAAATCCATTTTATGAATTATTATCATAAACTGTAGACAAACATGTTTCCAAATCTATCTATCTAGCCTAATATTTATTAAATATATCTAGCTATAACTCATGATATGGCATCATGCTAATCAAATATACACAGTTTTGCCCATTACGCAGTTCATGTAGCTTTTTACAACTTCACATCAACGTTACGTCATGACCGGTGGCACCAGGTGATCAAAGATCGATCAAAGGGTCTCAACATGGACGACGAGAGACTAATTGTTGAAGTGGAACAACACACAATCATTTATGACACAACAGATGATTTTATAATCTCCTCCACGTCGGAGAAGCAAAGTCAGCTGTTTGTTGTTGTTTACTTTATACACTGTTTATCGGGTTTCGCTTACGTCCAGGATTCTCGCGTGATCGTGTGATCTCGCGTGAAAACGGCCGACTCGCTCCTCTGCCGTTCCGCGGCTGAAAAGCGTTAAACTACAAAGGACTTTGTGAACGGAGGTAACCAGACAGAGGCCAGTGTGTGGAGTGTGGGCGAACATAAAAACTAAGTGTAATTAAACAAACAAATTAAATTAAATTAAATAAACAAAAACGAATTAGCTTTTACTACAGCAAAAAAGGAAGGACTCAAAAAAAGCTAGACTCAAAAAAAAGCTAAGAAAAATTCTAAATTCTAAATTTGATAAATAAAAAGTCAATCTAATCAACAGCACAGCCAGCAGACCTAGTCGGTTCAGCGTCTTGACACTTTCTTTGTGATCATCACATTCTATCATGTCATTTCTTTTGTAACAGTAAATTATTTCTTACTTCAGGGGTCCCGGTAAGGTCAACAATTTTTGCTTTGGGTTTGTTATAAACATTTTTTTTACCATGCACAGGGTTCAAAAGTATGAACACAACTAGTTCCAATCCTTATATCATGTAGAACAATAAAGACAAACAGCACTGAAATGCAGGTTGAATTGAAAACGACAGAAATGTATTTCAGACACAAAGAAACAAGAGTTCAACCCGGAATACCGTCCCACAGTTCAGTCCCTGTTTTTAGTAGACAAAAAAAAAACAAAATCAAAAAATTTAAATCAAATCAAGTTTATTTATATAGCCCTTTACAATAGCCAGACGGTACCCAACGTGCTTTACAACAAAGCCATAAAAACAATACATAACAGATACATAACAAATAAATACAATGAAATTAAAATACAAAAAATGAAAAGTTTAACACTGTAGTGTTAAAATCCTTCCAGAAATACATAAGAAGCAGCAGACAGAAGGAGTACACCTGAAGGAACGGCACTGCCCTAGTCGGAATGAAATGCTAATCTAAAAAAGTGGGTCTTAAGTTTTGATTTTAAAAGGCTGAGATTACTAGTGGTGCGAATGTCGGCTGACAGTTTGTTCCACAGTCTGGGAGCAGCGACGGCAAAGGAACAATCGCCCCATTGTTTAAGTCTGGACCTTGGGGCCTCCAGCAGAAGCTGACCCAAAGAGCGCAGGGCTCTGCCACAATTGCGAAAAGTTAAAATCTCTGCCAGGTAGGGGGGAGCCAAGCAATTAATGGCGTTAAAAACAAACAACAGAAGTTTAAAATCAATTTTAAAATGAACTGGGAACCAGTGTAGTGATGCCAGCACAGGGGTAATATGTTCACATCTGGACGTGCCCACTAAAAATCGGGCAGCAGCGTTCTGCACAAGTTGGAGACGAGCAATAGAGGACTGAGTGAGTCCAACGTAAAGGGCGTTGCAGTAATCAAGTCTGGAGCTAATTAAAGCATGGATTGCCCTCTCAAGATCCTGCCGACTGAGAAAAGATTTTACTTTTGCCAATAGACAGGGTAAAAAAAAGCTCATGCTGACAACAGAGCTGATCTGTTTGTCAAATTTTAGCCTATTATCAAATGTTACCCCAAGGTTTTTGACATGTGTTCTAAACAGAGGGGCTGGAGTGCCAGAGTTTATGATGAAAACATTTGACATAAATGAAAAAAAATAATGAAGCAGTCCACATAGGTCCGGTCGAGTCACTCAACTTCAGTCTGCGTTTTGTCTTGTCAGTCCTGCAACAAAAAACTCCAACTCCAGATCCTGAAATAATCCTTTTTTTGAGAGTGTGGAAGATGAGCAACAGTACTTCAGAGCGATTGCGGATGTTAGAAGCTTACTCAAGTGATGATAAGCTTGAGCTTTGGCCAAAACTCTGGTTTATTAACTATAGCACTGAGGATGCAAGGAGATATGGCACATGGCAGTAGCGAATACATACCGGGGTACCTGATAGAGTGTGTGTATGTGCAGCTTTACTGACTACAAATGCGGTGGCTGTAATAACTCAAATCAAACCAATCTTAACATGGTGAATGATCTAGAGCGGACTTAACCAAAAAAAAACAATAACGATGCCAACATGCAGCCTGATCCTCTCGCTGCTTCCTTTGTCTGACCAGTCAACTCTGCGCCATTTTTTTTTTAAACAGAGGGGAATGCTGGGATTTGTGGAGGTGTGTGAGTTAAGGCCAACTCACACAGGACGCGGAACGGAAGCGGCACGGCACCGCCGCGGTCACCGTAGCAAATAGAAGTCTAGTCAATGAGAGCACTCACACAGGGCGTGGTCCGGGCGCGGCTCAGAAGCGTCCCAGAAGCGGCTCACCGCGCCACGGCGCGAGCTTTCCGTTTCATTCCTATTTTTACCGCGAGCCGCAGCTTAACCTCGTAAATTTCAACAGAGCACTGCGCACCAGACAGGAAACCCGGCCTTGAATCAACATAATAAACTTCCGCCCCCTTTTAAAATAAAACACAATACGCAGTTCATGTAGCTTTTTACAACTTCACATCAACGTTACGTCATGGCCGGTGGCACCAGGTGATCAAAGATCGATCAAAGGGTCTCAACATGGACGATGAGAGACTAATTGTTGAAGTGGAACAACACACAATCATTAATGACACAACAGATGCTTTTTATAATCTCCTCCACGTCGGAGAAGCAAAGTCAGCTGTTTGTTGTTGTTTTCTTTATACACTGTTTGTCGCGGGGTCTCGCTTGGATTCTCGCGTGATCTCGCGTGAAAACGGCCGGCTCGCTCCACTGCCGTTCCGCCCCCTGTGTGAGTCCCGTGTTAGGAAATGGGATTGGATGAAGTCTTATCTTAGTGCTATAATTTGACAACTCTGAGTGAGATCAATTAGTTAAACCACTACAGTGCTAATATTTGAATGGGCCCCGGGGCCACTTTGTACTTGAAAAGTTGGCCCTGAGGTCAAAAAAGTGAAGAACTTTTGATCTGAATAATGTTTGGTACCCACATCTTTCATAATTCAAACCCATTTTTCGGCAAACTCATGAACTGAAAGGAGTTTTATGCATTTGAAAACAGCAGTGACATAAAGGATCATTGATTTGTGAAAATGAAAACATGTTGTGTTGACAATGAAGAATGATTCCACAGCTCTCGTTGGTGTATACAGTATTCAATGATCACTGTGATCACGTCTCGCCTTTGGGACTGTGAGCATGATTTATGCATGACTAATCATTAGCCATTAGAGTTTTATTAAATCTCTTGTATGGCTAACTGATTTTTCGGCCCTTTAGGGGCAGCAGAAACAACAGTGACATATAAACTGTTGATATAGCCGACTTGTTAACAGTTGCTTATTTACACATCCAGCAGTGCAGAGCAACATTAGCTTTCATTTGGAATTGTGTTTGTGTCCACCTGATGAATAGAAGTCCAATATTCATTCCTTTTAGACCTGTTTTTGGTGCCCACTAACCCCTGAGGGAAATCTCTGTCTATTTAGTTGCTAAATGCTCCACTATGTTTATCAGTTAGTCTCTAATCTAATCTAATGTCTGTCTGCTGTTTGGTGCTGAGCAGGTTGTGTACAGTCGGATTCTGAGGCTCTTTCACTGAAAACAGCCGCCTGCTGCGAGTGAAAACGACACTGTGGGAGTGATGCCGAGATGGTTAAGTCGTCACAGGGTGGTACAAATAAAGCAGCAGGAAGACTCAGATGAAGACATTCGAAGCAGATGCGACAGTTCAATGATTTAATGTCCAGCTGAGTGATAAGCAGATAAGATCCAGTTCAGATATCAGAAGAATGACAGCAAAAACTAATCACAAAGTATCTGGGCTGGTTCATGCACTGATTGGCTAAGCTGCAAGTGAGGAGGTGGGTGAAAAAGACGGATCACAAAGGGTGTGTGGGACTAGTTTAGATGCAACTTCTAAAAGTGTGAAAAAATGACGAAGCCGGAGGCCGAACAGTCTTTTTACCTTTTATATAAAGGAAATAAAATATACAGGACAGATCACATTCAGTAACTTCATTTTTTCTGATTTCTTCTCCTTCTGTTAAAAAAAAAAAGTTTTTTCTCTCTCCCTTTGTGAACACTAAACGCCATCTACTGGCCATTCTGAATAACAACACTAACGTTAACTCCAAAATAATCACTTGCCTTTAACGGTATTTTTAAACTCTGTTTACTATTTATCTTTTTAATCCGACTAATAATGAAGTAATTAATTAGCAATGAACTTAAAGTGCTTTTAACAAAAGAAGATACAACAGGGTGCTCATGCTGTCAATTATGTCCAAATGCAGTGTACTGTGAGCACCCGAATGGCGCAAATGGTCAAAAAGTTGAGTGTTGAACACTGGACCCTTCTTGGTCACCTTTTTGGCTACGTAAGCAGAAGGGGAGGGACCGCTGACATTGTAAAAATAGATGCTGGATGCAATGAACAGTTACAAATGTAAGTTGTACTATATACTACTACTATATATACTTCTACTATATTGTATATGTATAATTGTCGGCGCTAATGCTAAGAAGTTATAAACTAGTTTAATAGTTATTATGAAGTGCACAGTGTTACGACCTCGTACAAGGGGTAGGGGGAAGTAACAGGTGTTAAAGGTCTTAAATAAAGATATTTATTAAATGAAAGATCAAATTGTCTTGTCAAAAGGAGGTGAGGTAGCAAGGGAACAAAGGACACAACAAAGAAATACAACAAAAGGAGAACTGTCTTTAAACAGAGCCTATCTTATCTACGTTAAACAAAACGTGAAAGAAAAATATCACTGTACTTAATAACACATCAAATAACAGCACCTTTTAAACTAATGAATATGAACAGAAATCTGTGTAATCAGTAAACTCTACAAACCAAATTAAAAGAAAAAGAAAAAACAAAATAACCTCCACGAACAAGAAACAAGTAAACACACACAGTAAACATTTACAATTCCAGCAACGAGGCCAGCTCACAAATACAAAATGCAAGCCAGCCTGATCGTTTGGCGGCTCCAGTTTAAATGACCGGGATGCCAGCAATTGGGCCCCTCTGATTGGAGGAGGATGCCCCGCCAGTTCTGGTCCTGCACACCTCGAGGACGTGCTGCAGAGCATGACCAGGCGACCAGGGCCAACCAGGTGCCAGCAGCCACACACCTGCATTTACATAAAAGCACTACACACACAGATATACAGGGGACGAGAACACGACTGCCCTAACAACAGTGGCCACAGATGAATCAAGACAACACTTTCCTGCTGTAGTACATGAAAAACATGCTTTTCTTCGGAGGTTTTCTCACTGAGTGAAATGACCCAGACATATTTATATAGATGATAAGAGCTCTTTGTATCCTCTAAATTTTAAGGAAAGGAGCTTCAATGCTCTCTTCTTATCTCTCTTAGCATACACCACACCATCCTTTTTTAAAAAAAAGAAGATAATCCCACAAATTCCATTCAATATAACATTAAAAAACGTGTTGACGTGATATAAAAACTTTGATCGTGAAGTCAGATGTCACTGTACAGGTCTGGAGTTTATCAGTACAGACTGCAGTCTGTGAACAGAGGCTTGTGTCCTCTATAAAACCTCTGTCTTCACTGTGCTGCCTTTTTATAAACTCTGATGAACTGATCATGTCTCCTTCCTCTTCATCTCCTGCAGTTAGTTGCGTTCACAGACGTGTTCATGTCTGCTGTAGTGAAAAACTTTCTCAGTGTTAAAATGTTCTTTAAAAAACTAGCTTCGTCAAACCTTCTCTGACTGTGCAGGACGTCCAGCGTCTCTGAAGATCATCACGGAAGTGATGATGTTATTAAGGTCAAGGAAAAGTGTTTAGGAGAGGACATAAGAGGTGAGTTTTTGACCGTACCCCATGTGTCTGACTCTGCTCTCTACTCACATGACCATCAATAGCAACCAGCCCTGCCTGCAAGAGCTGTGGACAAACTGCCAGTCCCCTCTGGTCATAGTTCTACCCACACACAGTCTGGGCTGCTCGGGTGTATGTAAACCAGTCAGCAAGCCAGGTCTCATGCCTGGCCTTCCCTCTGCCAGGCCTCCACCTCGGTTCCTTCTCCCTCCTCTCCCCAGCCAGCTACATCTAGATCTCATAGTTAATGACCTGTTTTCACCTCACCTGCCTATCCTGTGTCTGCATTCGGGTTCAGCCTTAATAAATAATGACAGGCACAGGTGACATGGAAGTAAAAAGTCAATCTATCAAAATAAAAGCCAAGAGGATTGAATGGACATTCTATATAAATAACAAAGCACAGAATCTATACCAGAGATGGAGAGATGAGTGGATCATACAGCCTATTGTTACCTTGGTACAGATCATGCCATTTATACTGTTGCTTGAACTGAATTGAATGAACTGGCTATACACAGACTTGAGGAGACACAGGGGGACAGACATGTAAACTCCTGACATAAATCTGAGGACAGCTGCAGATTCAGGTGACAATTCTCAGTAGGTTCATCACTCGGTGGAACCACATTCACATTGTTTTCACAGTATCATTCGATACCTCGACGATGGCCTCTTTAACAAAACCATCAGGGAGTGTCTGATGACCCGGTGATTAACATGCATATCACATTGCGTGTCATACCACCTCCTTTTCTGCGTAGATAAAGGAAAACAATCAGTCTGGCACGGTGAATTAAAGCCAGTTCAACCAGGAGAGACTTCAGAGTTAACAATTATCTAACCGCTGCATGCTACAAGACCCCACTGGGAAAACATTACATTTTAAGGGGGTAGTGAGACCAGACTAGACTAGACTCTGGTGGTGGTGGTGATGGATGAAGAGGATGCTGAGATGTGGATGATGAAAAGAGAAGCTGGTTTCTGATAAGCTCAGACAGTGATGCAAGTGGGAAGAAAATCAGAACCAGGTGGAGGACGGCCACGATGATTCACACTGAAATGGCAGCTGACAGCACGGGAAAGAGAACGTGTTTAAAGTTTGACAGCAAAGAAGTGATTGGCCAATCGAGGTCTGTTTACCTAAAGAGAAAATAGACCTAATCAGCTGATGCAGGAAAACAAAAGAGCGAGCGAGACAGGAATGAGTGACATGTGAATAGTCTTTCATTTCAGTACACCGCTGTCTATATTTAATAAATTATGACTTTTTTCTTTAAACATCCTTCACTGATTACAGCATTGTATTTTTCAAAAGGCTATTAATCCTACTTTTTTTTTTTTTTGCATATACTGTCTGCAAGGATTTATGTTCATTTTCCACTAAATTGCAAGTATTAATGCTTCTGGGAGGTAAACATAACACAGTGTGGATTAGATATGCAATCAATGATTTGTTCCAACACAGGAAGTAGTGTGATATGCTTACACTGCAGCATTAACTTTTTCAATATTAGAGTCTTTCCATAAATTAAATGAAGTGCTTTTGGTTGCACAAACATGACAATAAAAGCACTTTAATTGCCAAGAGGGGATATTGTAGGAACACAAATAATTCACTGTAAACATTTTGCTGAATTAAGATGTTTACAATTTGATTATTGCTGTAGGCTACTGGCAATGGACATTATGTTTATTCTAGATGATTTGTTGTTGCTGTAATATGCATGACATTTATGTTAAAAGACATACTAGCTACTACTTATCATGAAGCCACTGGACTGTGGAAATATCTCCCCCCCAAAAAATATAAATTCAAGCAAAAGATCTAGTGTGAACACACACACACATTTACCCGCAGTGTAAAACACACATGGAACATTATGCCAGTGTACATACAGTATGCTCAGCTAAACGGGAAATCCAAGAAGGCAGCACTGCGCAAAACCTCTCTGCATGTTTCCCTCCTTGTAGAATGTGTTGGTGCACCATGGGGTGTGTCATAAATAAACATCATAATTCAACAAAACGACACAGATTCCAGTGTCTAAAGATCAGTTTCTGACATGAGTCAACACACCCACTTGGCAGCATGTTGGTTTTGGTCGTTTCAGAAGGCTACATCCTTAACAAACCCTGCTGTGTTCACTCCTGAGATGACTAAACATGGCTACAAAAGATATGATTAATTTGAATTCAGTCCAATTTAATTTATTTAGCGCCAAATTAGTTATGTCATGACACTTTCCATATAGAGCAAATCTAGATTCCTTCTACTCCTTGTAATAATATTTACAGAGACTCAACAGTTCCCACCATGAGCAAAAGCTTGGTGATGGTGGCAAGCAAATGGAAGATACATTTTGGTCTCAGTGTTGGAATTTAATGTTTAGTGCTTCTGCTTTTATGTGAAGCTTGATGTGTGCTTACAGGCAGTTGATACATAAGGATGACTCAAGACCTGCATCACCTTTCTGGATTTCTTTCACAACAAAGCATACTGCATATTTTCAGACTTTAAGTATGATGGCTGAAATGAACAAAGCTTGATGTTTATTTAGGTTAACCAACATCCAGATACAAAAACTAAACTGGAATACAGGATAAAGGCTCTGCACAAAAAGACTTGCATTAAAAGCGCCATGTCACACTTTCTACTGCCGCTCGCCCTTGCCTCCTGGCAGGCTCGTATTACGTAAGACCCGCCCTCTCGAGATTAATGACAGAAGAAAAATGACCACCTATGATTGTAACACTATAAAATGTCAGGAAATAGTCAGTTTCCTGTGCTACGCCTCAACTATCCCTCTAATTACCTGTCAAGCTACTTTTACCTGACCTGTCCTTCCAGCCTCTCTCTCACTGTGTAAGTACACAGAGTGTTTTATTTTGAAAATCAACCCGATTCTCTATGCCTTTTCTGTGTCTAACTTCCTGTCAACTCAAGCTTCTCGTGCAGATTGACGAGGGCTGCTTGCGGCACCGTCAAAAATAGAGCAGTCATGTATTCTCTGCAGAGCTGAGCATAGACTTCTTCTAGGAGGCTTTTGAGATGGACCACAGGGTTTGAAACATTGGCCCAGACGCACACGTGAAACACATCACATGCCCAGTGAAATTTGGCCTTAAGTCTCAGTCCTCCATGTTCGTCCCTCCACATCTACATTCACTCATCTACATCAAACGGCAATTGGACCCATTAAAAGAAATGTTGTTGTGGCATTGACCTCACTTAGTGTACAAGCAGAAAATCCACACAGTTGAGGAGTTGAAGGTTGAAGTGAAGTGTTGCTTTAAAAACTACTCTACTACTACTTTGGGTTCTTGTTCACATGATGGAGGAATTGTCTTTGGAATATGCAGAATTACAATCTCTCTCAACAGTTATTATGGAAAAAAAAAACTAGTGAAGTAAATGAAATTGATTGGTTGAAAGATACAATTATTTGCCTCTTATTGAACACATTGCTCGGTTGGTTAAAGTTTAAATTATTTGAAAGTTTTCAAGTGAACAAGCAAGGTTGGCCCTGATTTTAATAACAGAAACGTCCAACTAGATGAATCCACTTGTGAAGATTATGCTTTATTTTCGTGGTATTTCAATCTGGATATAAATAAAGCTTTTTTCCATTCCCCAGCAAGGAAGGCTTCCACTTCCTCCTCTTATATAAGAGTGGGTGTTGGGTCTGTCTGCTTGACCATGAATAGGCCTTTTGTGTTCACCAGTCAGCCTGTGGCATTGATTTAATGCCTGCGGCTGGAATAGTGACTAAAACAAATCACTTATATTTTCTTAAATGTAAATTAATCGAATGGATTAGCTGACAGCCATAACACATGCTAATGTCGAAATCACAATTTCTTCTTTTTAAGTTATTTCTTCTTGCAACAAATGACTATAATTTGTTTTGTTGCTTAGCCTGAGCAAACTTGGCTTTCATTTAGTATATTTATTTTGTGTAACACAGTAGGATGGCAGGGGGGAAAGAAACAAGTGTCTATCTTTGTCTTCCTGCACAAAGTCCAAACCTCTTGACATCAGGCTTTCACACTAATGGAAGCATTTCCAGTTTGACCTTAAGCTTATTAGGCACTGATCAGATAACCTTCAGGAGGAATTCCATACGAGGCCTCAAGAGATAAGGGCATTTTTAAATTCCTGATATATTTTTTTTCACGAAAGTTGTTGATAATAATCTGCAATCGTGCATGTTCATACTGAGAGCTGAAGTGTTTTTTTTTGGGGGGGGGTGCTTTATCTGGGTGTACAAGCAATAGCACTTACATATCATAGGACATTCAAACCCACATGTCATTCCCTGTCTCTCTCTCTCCCCGCATTCTCATCACTCTTCAGCTGTCTCTATCAAAATAAAGCTTGAAAAGGCCAAAAAAAAAATCTTTAAAAAGACCCAATCTCTTAAACTCTGTGAAAATAAAAACTCACTGCAAATTAGAGAAGTGGCCAGGGATGAATGTGGAATTTTGGGATTTAATATGATGAATAAAGGATAACGTACAGCAGGTTATTGTGGAGAAATAAACCCAGATGGATGATGTAGGACCCTGGAGGGGTCTTGAAACCAGTGAATATTAAGCAAAGCCATATAATGAGCACAACTGATGTAAACCCAACTCTTTTGTGGTGCTTTACACCACAGAATAACCCCTCCATGCATGCATGTCTATAATTTAATTAAATTAATTTTTGATTTCAACAGACACCATCGCTGAACAGTCCAAGACCTTCAAAAATGAAACATCCCAAGCTGCATAGAAGAGTTCATAGTGTCTGTCCGTGTTCCAGACATGGCTGTAACATTAGCGAGACAGCTGGCTGTAATTGTATTGAACAGCAGAGATTCTAACAAAAAACTAAATAAATTAGAGGGGAGAGAAAGGCTCCGCATTGATTCACTATTGAACTCCAATCACTTTTTTTGTTTTTAAAAGAATGATTAAAATCGATGGAGCAAAATGAGATACTGTCTCCTTTATTCCACACGTTCTTCTTCATGTTACCAAGTTACCCCTAATGCAAGTCGACCAACCACATTCAGAGATTTGGGTGTGTTACGCCAATAGCGGCTAACAGAGATGCCGTGTAGCAACACTCTTAATTCTTCATAACTTTAAACAGGTGACTTCTAAATTCACCCTTGGTACAGTTGTCATGAATGGGGAAATTAGCTATAGAGACCAGAACTGTTGAAGTTGGACCTTCTAACATGGGTCCTTTTTGGAGACTGGCTTGTTTTCTAGCCTCATGTGGCTGTTCAAGGAACTGTAATTCTTGGCACTTCTGCATTGGCTTCACTTGACAGCCACAGAGGTTGGTGGTGTGTGAGTGTTGGTGTGTACCCAGCACATCCCTGTGCTGTTTGAGTCTTTGAATCAGGAAACAGCTCTCTGAACTGACAGGACTGAATGATGACCTGTCCACGAATTGCACTGTGGGATGTCTCTGAGCACACGACATCAAACAGCAACGAGGAATCTTTTCCATCATGCTCATTTGGAGACTGAACCATCTGAAGGCAGTCTTAGACCTGCCTCCAGTACAGAATGGAAGACCTGTCAGTGTTATCTGACTTCATTAGGTGAATGACTGTCTCCCTAAAGAGGCTGCATCTTAAAGTCTCAATTGTTTTTCATATATTAAATGTGGTAAGAATTACTAACACGCAATAATATACTTTCTCACAGGGAATGAAGATTGATCTATTACACCTATTACTGTCACTGAAAAAAATATGTTTCTAAACTGTTTCCATAATTGCATTGTGATGAAAACCTACCTGGTTTATGTTCTGCTGAAATATTTATGTAAATAGGACATGAGGGGGCGTCCAGACTCCTGAAACAAGAGAACTTTGGTTACAGTGATTTCGGTAAATGTTAATACGTGCCAGGTTAATTAACATTTCCTTGTTGTGTTAATTGAAAACATAATTTGGTTAGCATTATGTTTCCCTCACAATGTCTTTGCTGTTGGCAAATTACTTGCTTAAGTTCACCCTATCGTGTGTGTGTTGCCACCCGCATGCCCGCGCTTGCCACCTTGTTAGCCAAACTCATAAAGGCTGTCTTGGGGCATTGGCTCCTGGTGTCACAGCTTCACACCTCAGAGGAGCACTAATGATTCCTCTGATTCAATTTAATGGCCCTCCTCAGCCACAGTGCATGATCAGTGACAATGTGTAAGAGTGGAAGAGCAGGGGACATCTCTTCAGGAGGGGGCAAAGGGATGGGAAGAAAGGGAGAAAGAGAAAAAGGAAGATGGAGAGAATGAGGAAGCTGAGCGTAAAGGGGAGAATTATGTCGACAGCAAAGGACTTTGAATCAAAGGAGGGCATGGCAAGTGAGAGAGAGCAGAAGGAGAAGACAGATTGTGTGGATGTGTGGGACGACACATATAAACCCATAAATCAACCATAGGTCCTCCAAGAAAGAGAAATATAAGTTAGGTGCATTCAGTACAGTGTAATAAAGCAAAAAGATTTCAAATGAACTCAATGTTGTTAGAAATGTATGGAGCCCTGCCTGAAAATATTATGAGCACAAATGTTAAAGGAATAGTTAATTATGCACTTTCTTACCTGAAGCTGGATGAGGAGATGGACAGTTGAGTGTGTGCAGCTAGACTCAAACTCTGGGCCGGTACAAATCCACAAATTGTCTTGATTACACTTTTGTTTTTCTTTCTACAGATTATAAAACAAGATATATAACTTGTTTTATTGGTGAGTTTCAGGCTCTGTTTATGTCAGCTATTAACCCAGGGCTGGTGCCAAGATGAAGTGGCAAAGGAGACTGTTAGAAAAAGCTGCTCAAGGCTCACAGAGACGGTATTAAATATAAATGTAGTATCCGTGACGTCACCCACAGGTTTCTGAAAAGTCTTTATGAAGCTCAGTGTGGTGGCTCTGGCTGTCACCATCTTGGCAGTCCTGCCTCTGTTGTGACATGTGCGATTAGAAGGCATAGAAGATGTACTGAGATCCGATGACTCACTCCACATTTGTAGGTTTCCAGGTTGCATGTAACTACATTCTTTAAACAGTAGGAATGGATGCATCCTGGGCTGCTTGAACACACCAAACACGCTGTCCTATTTGGTTCAGTGTACCCTTTGTGTGTGTGGGCTGTCACCTGCTGAGGATAGCAGATGTTTGTGAACGCACCATATGTTTCAACTGATTTCGCCAGTGAACTAAACCCTAACACTAACCCCAACCGCTTAGTTTCTGGCGTACTTCAGACCCTAACATCTCGTCCACACGTCTGCCTTTGTACCTCAGATATCCTTGATTATAACGTATCCAAGAAGGCCTAACTCCCAACTACTCTGACTGCTTGCCTAACAGTGACTACCAAGTGCAGTTCTGGACATCATTCTCTGGACCGACTTAAGCAATGAATCACCCACCACACATCATCTCAGTCTGACTGTGAAAAAGATCATCAGCCATCTTTGACATGAGAGCAACAGCTATCTCCATCTCTATATTGTGATGGTGCACACAGTGGGGGAGGATTCTGGCTGATAATCTTAACCTTTGGCTATCTACACAAAACCGTGTGAGTTGCCAGACACCTCATGGTGAGTCAATGGAATAATCACTAATCCTAACCTTAAATGCATTGTCCCCAGACTCGTGGAATTTTGAGAGATTTAAGTTGTTGATTTAGGATACAAATGATAAACTTTATGGAACAATTCCAACAACAAATTCCTGATTGTTTGGGCCTTCTTGTAAACTCAGCAAATGTTGGTCGCAGCAGGTTGCTACTACTGTAGTGTTGATCCTCCGGCTAAAAGCAACAAGCAACAACTTTGCAAACTGAAAAGATGTACGTGCGATCTGATCTGAATTGGTCAATTGAGATGCAAGTGGAGACGCATGTTAATACCAGGTGTAAACAGGGCTTTGGATGTGCTGGTAGGTGGATTTTGTTACTTGGCTAACCAGATCCTGGCAGGAGCTTCTGCATAGACACGATTGATATCTCCTCATCTTGAGGAAATGTAGGGTGCAGTCTTCTTATTCAGTTTCTGTGTTTTTGTCTCTTTGAGAGTGACTGATTAACACCACCTGTTTTTCCTTGTGACAGCACAGTATTGTTGAAAAGTTGAAATGATGGATCATTTTTCCAAGGTTAAGTGAAACATGTGGACATATGCAGAGCACCAGACCAGTGACCTCCTCTCCACAAACGCTCTATAAACCCAGACACAAGCTGTCACACAGCACAATGGCTTCAAGGTAAATATACCGGCTCCGGTTGTGTCCTCTTGTTTCATGCATCAACAGTGTGTCATGTTACATGTAAGCTGAGAAATAAATCTCCACCTCTGGAAGTCGCTCATCCTGATAGACTGATGACCTTTTTTTTTTCTTTTTTTTTGTACCTGTGAGAGACAGACACGGCAGAAGCCGGCAGCAGGCTTCATATTGAGTGCAGGCTGTGCCCTTTCACTTTTCCACGTGAGCTGAGCATTAGTTCTGCACCCGTCCTAAAAGCCAACCTGGTGAATATGTTTTTCCATTTTCATTTAATAGATGTGGCAAGTAGGTTCAGAGGCAGAGAGAGAGCAGAGGTAGCACGGCGGTAACCCCTCGCAGAGCTCTTGTACTCCATTCAACAGCACATGCTGCATGCACCCACATGCAGGAGTTAAGAAATAGCCTGCTGATCCACGCCCTCGGGACACTGACAGAATATACTTTATTATTTCTCGTTTCCAACACTAAAAAGGATACTGTACTTGCCGCACAGTGTCCACCAGCATTATTTTAATCACTGTAAAAGCTGTCTGTCTGCCACAACCCACTCCTTTCTCCATCATTCATTATTCACCGTCTACGCACAAGCTACTGAATAAAACAATCATCTGGAGTTTAAGGTGCTCATCGTTGTTGCAGTCTGTGTTTGTTGCATTCGCACTATGATTGTGTGGGACCTCCAGTTCATGTTTATGAATCATGACTTCATATATGAGGGCACTCTGAGTCAATGAAGTTGTCAGAACGGACACAGTCAGCTGACTTACATTCACATGTTGTCAGTGGACGTTTCTTCGTGGTGACATTGGGTGAGAGCAATTCATCACAGAGCTGACACATAGAGACAAACAAGCATTCACACTCACATTTACACTTACGGGAAACTCAGAGTCACCAATTTACCTGCATGTGTGTGCTGTGGGAGGAGCAAAGTCCATGCAAACATGAGGAGATACTAAATGGACTGTACTCATATTGCACATATCTACTTTTACGACCACTCAAGGTGCCACTTTAAGGAGCCAGGGTTTGAGCCACTGATCATCTGATTAGTGGATGACTCACATTACCTCTTAAGCCACAGCTGCCAGAACATGGAGCTCCACAGAGACAGGCCAAACCATTATCCCTCTTCTGTGAGGTGACAGTGCTAACCACTGTGCCACCGTGCTGCCCTATAAATGACTCTTTCATGCTAAATGACATGTTTCTAGTCATAACAGCAAATCAGGAAGAATGTAGTTCTCCACTGAGTCCACCGGTTAGGATGGTGCTGAAGATTATAAACAAGTTGCTTTCGGCATCTTGTATTGTGCCTAATTTTAGTGAATCAGAACATATCGGGTATTAAATTTACCTGCACGCGCTTCGATAAAAGATGCAAACAAACTTTTCTACTGTTGTTGTTTTTTAAGCCATGACGAAGTCAATATATGGTGTGCTACAGACCTTGTTTTTAGCTAGCCGACTGCTGGAAACGCCTCTTGCCATGTTGTAACGCGTATCATAAACTGCCGATTGCTGCGCCACAACCATGTGGTTAAGGAGAGTGAGGAGTCAGCAGTCAGGAGCAGCATAAAACACAGTCGGTCAGTAAAATCACCGCAACCATAAGAGGTCCTCGAGCATACAGTCATAAATGTGCACAAAATATATGACGCTATCCAGTAGTGTGGGACACACACAGGACACATCATCTCCATGAGAGAAGTATGAATAGAAAAGAAAGGGTGATATTGCATGTGTGTGCATATGTCGATGGAAGGTATTTATCAAAAAGTTTTTCATGTGTCGATAATGAGTTTACCCTGTACTGTGAGCGGTTTCGTTGTCTCAGTGGGAAGCACATTATATCACATAATATTGTGACGCTGAGACTGTTTCTTACTAACATTCAAACAGCAGTGGGTGCTTTCTGTCCTCCAGCCTCAGGGGTCAGCAATGAGTCTCTAGCAGCTTGGCAAAGCATTATCAAATAGTATCATTTGCTTTTACACACTGACAGTATGAATAATGGACAGCGTATGCATCATGTCACCCACGGGTTTCTGAAGAGCTGTTTTGAAGCTCAAAATACTCGGCCCTGGCCTCCACTATGTTGGCCTCTTCTGATTGCCAGCTAATCTAAAAATCAACAAAGATGTGGCTCATTGGCAGACCTGAGGCAGGCTGAATGATGCCTGGGCACTCAAACAAGCCATCTATAATGGCACCTACCTGCCAATCAAAGTAGTCACACAGTTATTTATGCATAACTTTAAGCTTTAATTTAATTTGCTGAGTTAGTTAGTTTGGTGACAGGCGAGTTCTATAAGAAAAGTCACTCTTAATACAGTTGTCATGAATGGGGAAATTAGCTACAGAGACCAAAACAGTTTTTTGTACCAGGCTGTAAACATGTTTATTTCTGCTGTGAAGTTGGACATTTGAAGATGGGGACTTGTCATGATTGTTATGTTCTGTAGCCAGCCTCAAGTGGCTGTTTAAAGAACTGCAGTTTTTGGCACTTCCACATTGACAGCCACAGAAATCCCTGCTTGGTTTTAACAAGAGTGGAACTCAGCGTTAAAGACTAATAGTCTTAGCATAAATAAAGAACAACAAAAACTACTTGGTTTAGGAGAAAAATGGATGAGTGCCAAACAGAACCACAGCGTAGGACACCTGTTTTTTGTATCTTAATTAATACATGCAGAAATCTGCCAGAGGTTGACTGAATGTTCCTATAGAAGCCCAGTATCCATGTCAGATGATGCTGTAACGTATCGTTCTGCCTTACAGTGAGCCCTCTGACAGGTGACACCAGTCTCTAACCCTGACCAGACGAACCTTTAAGCTGCCTTTAAATCCTACTCTCACCGAAGCAAACAGCAGATACTTGACACTGTAAAGTACAGTCCTGACTTTTATTACAACATTAAAATGTTCCATGTTATAACAATAATAAAACAATCGTTCTTTGTTTCTTGCTGAGATGCTATGGTGAGAAAATGTTCTTTTCAAAGAGGTTTCACCATGTCAGTGTCTTATCTTAATGAGTAAAGAATGAGAAACCAAAGATTATTTGTTTCTTACAGTTGTGGCAATGATTTGTTATATATTATCAATGAATCACTGCTTATGTCCTGAAGTACAAACATCCTTTATTATTCACATGGTGACATTCTCTGCACACATATTAAATTCAAAATAAGTTTGAGTCAGTCTTCTGGGTATATAACACGTGTCATCTCTAGCACGTTTTGTTTGTCACTTCCTACTGCTCATTATGTTCGGGCGAAAAAAAAACAACCCCCACTGTAACAAACATAATTCTTTCAAATGAGGAAAGTGAAGACGCCCACAAAGTTTTTAGGTGCAGGAATCTACCTCTAATTACCAAACTGGTGGAATAATTGTGGCATGATGCAATCTTGAATAATATTGAAATATATTCATCAGTAAAGGTTCATTCATTTTAGAAGGATGTTTCCTGGTGAGAACTATGTGATTTGGTACTAATTATGGTCAAAACAGACCGAGGCAGTGTTCAGCTATAGTTTGCTGCCAAATTGATTAATTCCAATTAGCCTCAGTGCAGAGCGGCTCAACTGAACATGCAAAAACGTAAAACTTGTCTACAGGCAAGCATGAAGTTCAATACATACGAAGAAGTATTGTTATTGGAATTGTCTTTAATAACTGAAACCAGAGATATACATCATTACATTGACATATATATGACTTTTTTTTGTAGGTTTCCACTGTAAACCTATTTGAGTGACAGTTCTCAATGAACTGCAGCAACATACTAGAATTATACTGGGCTCTAGAGGGTTAATTAGTGTATGGTAAATTACAGACTTGTGTGTGGGTTCATATCTACCCTTCATTAAAATCATTATAGAAAGCAGCTGACTGACATAGTGATTTTACAAAGCCAATCGATACTGGATTGGATATCTGTGGAAAGACACTGCAAATTAGATGTTTTGTAGCTGTAGACAGCTGTAGACACAGCTGTAGAATTACAGCTGTGAAGACGTAAGGCTCATTACTCGATTACCGGCTTGTATGTAAGAATGATATGAACTAAAATGGTGGAGCCTGATTTTTTAAATTGAATTATTTATTTATTTTATTCCCGTTCTTTCGTCCTCTGTTAATGCTCTGATGTATTATATACTGTAAGCCTCCAGTGAAACACGCTTAAAGACTTAAAGACAGACCTTTATTCCTAATTCCTAGTGTGCTGAGTGTAACATAATTCTGTTGCTGTACAGATGAAAGTATGGTTCATGCTGATTTTTCCATGTGAGGACAGGAAATTTAGGAACAAAAGAATCCTTGAAGTGAATTTTAGCTGGCCTTTATTAGTTTGCACTGACCACGCCACCAGCTTTTATCTGAGACTTATATAGTATAGTAAATACATACCTTCATTTTATATTGTCCTTGTTTTTAATGCATCTTTTTTCATACCTAAATAATGTCCTGATTTGTTTGTGCTAACACGTCGACGCATTTTTTGTTCTGCATTTTAACATGGGGACTGACTCGTTCTGTGGCCACTGCCAACTTATTTATTTATTTATTTTTAATATTGGCTTCCATATTTCCACGTATGAACAGTATATTAAAGACATACACATAGTCTTTCTTTATTTCCCTTTTTTATGTATGTATTTTCATAATTTAGTACAAGTAATTGTTTTATTTTCCTGTCAACACTTCCTCCATGTGTACCTGTTGACTTTGTTTGATACATATATTACAGCGATCACAATCTTAGCCTAATACTCACACTGTTTGCTGCTACACCTACCTTCACCTCTCCAACATCCTCCTTCAGCGCTAACTTTTTAGTTTTGTTAATTTAATCAAACTGCATGTTCTTGCATGTGAATTATTAAAGAGGCTTAGAATTAATTTGCTTTCTCAGAGCTGCTCACATTTGTGGGCGGCTGGGAGCTCTTGGGGTTTTCATTTGAGAATTTACAGTGTGGTGATAATACTATCACGCTAGCATTACCAAATGCAAGTGAACGCTGATGATTCTTCTCCATGGTAATGTTGAACACACGTCTTTACACATGTAAAGACATCCAACATGAATGGAGTCAGTTCAAAAGCATCACTCCAGGTGTTCACGAGTGTCTCACCGTAAGACTCTCACCTTTGTGTTAATCCATCCTGAACTCGACCTGCTTCCTCTCAGATCCAACTAATGTCCCAGCTCACTCCTTTCTCCCCCATCTTCATCCCGTCTTTCATGTCTCTAACCCTCTCCTGCTCCGCTCTCGTTCTCTGTATTAAGATCAATGCGTTTCGGCTGAGAGGGAATGTCCGCCGGGTTGTGAGCAGCTCCGTTTAACCTCCTGTAGGGGCTCGCTGTAGCCTGCTCCATCACAAACACACACACGCACACACACACACACACACACACATCTCTGCACAGGGAGGCAGACACACAACCCTGCAGACACGTACAGACAGACACACACACTAGGGTGCAGTCACGTGTGACATGCTGATGAGTGTGTGTGTGTGTGTGTGTGTGTGCACAAAGATTTAATCTCACTCTCACACACACGCACACCTACACACACACACTCACAAACTGAATCACAGAGGCAGGCAGAAAGGTTACATTGATCTTAGTCATGGGTGAGATTGCAAAAGCCTTCATCCCTCATCTCTATCTCTCTCCGCCTCATTCTCCCTCTCTCCCTCTGCATGTCCACACCTCGCTCGCCCGTGCTTTCTGTTCTGTTTTTTGGCCTCCTTCTCTCCCTCTTTCCACCCCCTGACACTCTCCCCCAATCCTCCCCCGTCTCTCCCTTCTCCTCTCCCTCTGTCTTTCTATCATTTTCCTCTCCCTCTATCCCTTCCTTCTTCATCCTCCTCCTCCTCCCTGAGTGCTGGTAATATTCGCTATAAATCATGACCACCGTGACACACACCCAAACACGCTCTCTGCAAGACGGCACACTCAAACACACACATTCACTGCGACAGGCGGCTTGCTTACGTTGTGTGCCATGCATAACTGTGCATTGGCTTGTGATGTGTGTGTGTGTGTGTGTGCAGTAAAGATCTGAATGGTTTAGCGTCGTAGTCAAATAGCCACACACACACACACACACACAAAAAGCACACATGGAGATAATCATCACATCTTCTGAGACAACACTGAAGTTCCTCTTATAATAACTTGCCACTATTCAACCAGGCCATTGAGTTGGAAGCAGACAGATTTCTATGATGAGATTTTCAGCTCCAGAACGTGATCAGAGTTCAGATTTCATTTCCCGCTCCCGCTAAAGGATAAAAAAAAAAGTAATTTGAGGCTGATATTTAGCACAGCACGCAAGAAGGGCCTTTCAAAGCGATGCCATGTTGAATGAAGTCAGGGTTAAACTAAGATTCGTTGGGTTTCATTGATTTTCAGGGCAAGCGCGCAATATTACTGATTTAAATCATTTCACCAATTTCTTGTTTTTCTATGATTTTTCTCCTCATTTAACAGTTCCTAGAGATGCAGAGAAGGACGGAACATTCAAACGTTCTGAATTTCGCTCATCGTTACTACATTACATCGTTTTTGATGACATGGCAAGCGTTCTTTTCGCTAACAAACACTTTGGGAGAAACAATACAAAATACAATTTTACATCTAAATATATTTTGCATATTATCTTTTTTGTCAATTTCATGTAAATATAAAAATGTGGAATATAAAATTTCACTCTTTGTTTGGTGTATTTCTGGATGATGTAACGTAATGTAATGTAAAGCAAAGTCAGTTGGAGAAATTTGAGTGAAACAGCATCAAAGGTAGGATGGCGCTAGGACAGACTCTGCACTCTTATTGTTAGCATGGTTTTTAATCGGTTGATTTGACGCACAATGTTGACTACCTGTTGTGAGGTTAACACTCTTCTCCTCCTTTCCTATTATAGATATATTTCAGCAACTACATGTCTGAGTCAACCCATGATAATATGTTTCCCTATAGATATAGCCTAATGCATATTTGAGGAGCAATTGACTTATATAACAGCAATAATTCAGGAAAAAAAAAAGACTTCAGCTGGATAATTAAATGATGTCAGCGATGGGCGCTCCAGCAGAGAGGCCTGTGACAATGATTAACCAGCAGAAGTAAAGGCACTCAGTCATGCCATACATTAAACTACATGGACACACTGCAGCCAATCGGATTCCAGTCCATCTGTGACCATTGCCCCAGAAACGACCTCCACGCCTATATGCAATGTTTTTTCATTCATAGCTTCTCCTTATAGCGTGACCTTAACGTCTGTTTCAATCTCATCATATTACTGCAGCTCTCACAGCTAGAGTTGCCAGAGTGCACCCAGCTGTGCATCAATATGTGACGTGACGCCTGCAGTCGGGGTATAAAATCCTCCACAGGGCAACATTCTCACACACACACACACACACACACACACATTTGTCTTGTAATTTGCGAGAGGCCTTGTGTTGACTACTTTCCCTGAGGCTAACCTTAACCCTCACCTTTCACTGAATGCTGTGTTATATACTGTATGAAGTCATAAGTAAGAAAGCGAGCCTCCTGTGGCTCAGTTTGGGGAAAATAGCCCGGGGAGAAACAAGGATGCCTGTGATTCCCCTCTCTGCCTGTTATGTTGTTTTGTCATCTGTCAGAGTTGAGCTCAGAAGTAGGCAACCTGCAGCTCTGTGGCCCATCTCCAGTGGCTCCCTGTGGCTTCCACAAAAGGTTCTATGGAAATGAATAACGGTTATTTCTTGTTTGCTCACTAGTTAGCATAAAATGGAAAATAAAAGTTGACTTTTCAAATTTAGTAGGACAGTTCAGATGTCTTTTTGCTAAGTGGTATGAGTTCCAAAACATAATAAACTTGACGAATAATGTGGACATATGGATATTAAATGTATCAAGGGATGCAGCGTATAGGGTTATTGTTAGCCAGTCACTTAAACACACAAGCTTTTCTGCTGAAAACATTTCTGTACAACTATGACAATAGCAAAGTGCATTTTGAGGGCAATATAATGATAACTGGATTATGTTTTATATGATCACATGGGATATTTTCCTGAGCTTTCTGCAGGTTCTATACCATCTTGAAAAATATACTACATGAGAGGGTGCTTTCAGCATGACTGAAGTGCCAATATTAAGTTAAAGCACACCCTCAAGTGTAATATTGCACTTATACAACAATTACCAACTTAAATAAAATATGTAATCAAAAGACATTCATGTGTTTGGGCAATTTGCTTTCAAACATTTCTTTGGTCACCGTTTCTGTATAGACTCCTATATTTAATGGAACCCAGTTTACTACTCCAGCAAGTAGCCCAAGCCTTAGTAACGACCAAGCATTGAAGAAACTTTCTAATCGTGTCAAAGCTTATGGAGATCGTGGAGGTTCCTAAACTGAAAACATACACTCATATAAACACTAAACTGCTAGTTCAGTCTTGTAGTGACTAATGCAGAGATTTCCATGGGCTGATTTTTTTTATTTTGAAACTAGCACTGTATCAGCACCTCACCGGCACAGCTGATGGAGAATGATCCAAACATTTCCAGTAAATTCACTGTGTTGTAAAGTGCAAAAGTCAAAATGTATTGAAGAAAATATCTAATATCTAAATGTTTTTATCTAATGAAATATTCCTCTTTAGTCCATATTTGTCCACCTTTAGTCTTTAAAAACAGTATTATCTCTGTGCATACTGAACTGTTTGATCTCCTCCATGCTGCACACAAACGAGGCACACACCTGTATTAACGAGGTACACACCTGTATTAACGAGGTACACACCTGTATTAACGAGGTACACACCTGTATTAACGAGGCACACACCTGTATTAACGAGGTACACACCTGTATTAACGAGGCACACACCTGTATTACCAAAGCACACACCTGTATTAACGAGGCACACACCTGTATTAACGAGGTACACACCTGTATTAACGAGGCACACACCTGTATCAACGAGGCACACACATGTATTAACGAGGCACACACCTGTATTAACGAGGCACACACCTGTATTAACGAGGCACACACCTGTATTAACGAGGCGGTCTAACAGCTCCATAACACAGAATATTCATTAAAGAAAGATGAAATTGTGAATTCAGATGTGTTACTGTATTAAAGTTGACTTCCAGTGGATTTATTCATATTTGTTTTTCATGTTCTATATTTTCAGGACATGACAATGTGGAGATGACGGAGAATATATGAATGTTTTTAGTGATGAGTCTATCAGACAGTTCAGTCTATCAGCCCTTTCTGATTGAAAACTGAAGCCGTTCTTTATGCTATCTACGAATCCACCAGACCAGACTCCTTTGACAAAAACTTCTATTATACTTATTGAACCCTGGACTAATATTGACAAACCAGAGTAGGTGATTGTTGGAACAGTACAAACAGTAACTAAGATATTTTTACTTTCATTTCATACTTTAAGATACTTAATATTATGTATGCAGGACCCTAAATTACATAGTTAGAAAGCTGTTGTGGGTTTTGGCTTTGCTGTGGCTTTAAAGTATCTCTTCTATATTTAGGTCACGTAATGACATCTGAGCCATCTTAAATCATTTTAAAAAACCCAGTCAGTGAACAATGAGTTAAGTACATCATGTCAAACTGCCATTCCCAAAGTCAGGATTAAACTTCCATGCTCAAACATTTTCAGTTTCGGCAGCTCAAAACACCTGGATAAAATACACAATATTTACTAATACTACTGTACTTTTACTACGAATACTTATTACAAGGCACGGAGACAGGACTCAAGTGCAGGACTCGGGAGGCGGATTCAGCAGGTAACCAGTATTCAGGCAAAGGTTCGGTACACGGGAAGTCAATCAGGTGAAGCAGGCAGATAATCCAAAAGGGGAAGGCAAGATCAGGGTCCAAAAACAGGCGAGGGTCAAAACCGAAAGGCACACAAGGAAATCGCTGGAGAGTAGGTCGCATAGTACACTAACAATCTGGCAACTGTGAATGAGAGACAGGGGGTTTAAATACGCCGGTAATTAGGGCGTGACAGACACAAGGCGGGAATCCGGGAGGCTGGAGTGGGCGGAGCGGAGACTGACTGTAACAGTGCCCCCCCCTCAAGGGACGGCACCGGAAGTCCCAGGAAGATCCGGATGACGCTGATGGAAGTCTTTGATGAGGGTCGGATCGACAATGTAGCTGGCCGGCACCCATGACCGCTCCTCTGGACCGTACCCCTCCCAGTCCACCAGATACTGATATCCCCGGCCCCTCCTTCGCGCCGCCAGCAGTCGCTTAACCGTGTACACCAGACCTCCGTCAACGACTCGGGGGGGTGGCGGGGGTCTGGAGGCTGGGACCAGAGGACTCTCCTTAACTGGTTTCAGGCGGCTGACATGGAATGTGGGATGGACCTTCATGGACCTGGGGAGCCGAAGGCGAACTGCGGCAGGGTTGATGACCTTGGAGACGGGGAAGGGTCCAACAAACCGAGGAGCCAGTTTCCGGCTCTCCACCCTAAGTGGCAGGTCCCGCGTCGATAGCCAAACCTGGTCTCCCGGTCGATATGAAGGAGCTGGAGTCCGGCGCCGATCTGCCACCCTCTTGCTTCGAGCGGCGCTACGGAGTAGTATGTGGCGGGCCCCAGCCCAGATCTTCTTGCAGCGGCGGATGAAAACCTGGGCAGATGGCACCCCCACCTCCACCTCAGACTCTGGGAACAATGGCGGCTGGTAACCGTATGCACACTGGAAGGGAGAGAGACCAGAAGAGAAGCTAGGAAGTGTGTTGTGTGCATACTCCACCCATATGAGGTGCTTGCTCCAAGATCTCTGGTTCTGGGAGACAAGGCAGCGAAGACCCGTCTCCAACTCTTGATTGAGCCTCTCAGTCTGTCCGTTAGACTGAGGGTGGAACCCAGAGGACAGGCTGACAGTGGCCCCTATGAGAGAGCAAAACGCCTTCCAAAATCGAGACACAAACTGTGGACCGCGATCCGACACCACATCCCTGGGAAAACCATGAAGACGACACACCTGATGCAACAAGATCTCTGCCGTTTCTCTGGCAGAGGGTAGTTTGGAAAGGGGCACAAAGTGTACCATCTTGGAGAACCGGTCCACAATGGTAAGAATCACAGTGTTACCCTCAGATGGGGGCAAACCTGTGACGAAGTCCAACGAGATGTCAGACCAGGAGCGGTGGGGCACAGGGAGAGGTTGCAGAAGGCCCGCTGGGGGTTGCCGGGAGACCTTGTTCCTTGCACAAACCGGACAGGCAGCCACATACTCCCTCACCTCCTTCTCCATAGCTGACCACCAGAAACGCTGTCTGATTACAAAGATGGTCCGAGCAGTTCCCGGATGGCAGGCGACTCGTGACGTATGGGCCCAATGGATCACCTGAGGACGCAATGGAACAGGCACAAAAAGACGGCCCTGTGGACAACCTGCCGGAGCAGGGGTGTTAGCAGAGGCTTCCCTCACTCTCCTCTCAATAGCCCACGTGACTGCTCCCACTACACAGGAAGAAGGGAGAATTGTGGACGGTGTCTTAGGACTGGAGTCTGGATCAAACATCCTGGAAAGGGCGTCAGGTTTAACATTCTTTGAACCCGGACGGTATGATAGAGTGAAGTTAAACCTGTTAAAGAAGAGCGCCCACCTGGCTTGTCTGGAATTGAGGCGCTTCGCTGTTCTGATGTACTCTAAATTCTTGTGATCGGTCCATACCAGAAACGGCTGCTCAGCTCCCTCCAGCCAGTGTCGCCACTCCTCCAACGCCACCTTCACGGCCAGCAGTTCCCGGTCACCCACGTCGTAATTCCTCTCCGCTGGGGAAAGTTTCCGGGAAAGAAAAGCACAGGGATGGAGCTTGCCATCAGCAGTCGACCGCTGAGAAAGCACAGCCCCGATACCCAGATCTGAGGCGTCCACTTCCACAATGCACTGGAGATGTGGGTCAGGGAGGGCGAGAATCTGAGCTGAAGTGAACCGGTCTTTAAGCCTCTGAAAGGCAGACTCAGCCTGAGAGGACCACTGGAACCTGGCATGGGGAGAGGTTAGAGCATGCAAAGGGGCTGCCACCGCACTAAAGTTCCTAATGAACTTCCTGTAAAAATTTGCAAACCCCAGGAAACGCTGCACCATCTTGCGATTTGAAGGGGTCGGCCACTTGGCTACAGCACTAACCTTCTCTGGGTCCATCTGGATATGGTCAGTGGAAATGATGAAGCCCAGGAAGGAGACGGTCGTCACATGGAACTCACACTTCTCTGCCTTCACGAACAACTTGTGATAGAGAAGGCGCTGCAGTACCGACCGCACATGTTGAATATGTGTTGTCTCGTCCGGGGAAAAAATCAGAATGTCATCCAGGTACACAAAAACATACAGATTCAACATATCCCGCAAGACATCGTTGACCATAGCCTGGAAGACAGCTGGGGCATTAGTTAGACCAAAAGGCATGACCAGATACTCATAGTGTCCACAAGGAGTATTAAATGCTGTCTTCCACTCATCCCCCTCCCTGATCCTCACTAGGTGGTAGGCGTTTCTAAGATCCAGCTTAGAAAAAATCTTAGCACCCTTCAAGAGTTCGAATGCCGAGGAGATTAAAGGGAGGGGGTACCTATTCTTTATGGTGCTGTTATTCAGGCCGCGATAGTCGATGCAGGGTCGGAGAGATTTATCCTTCTTTTCCACAAAGAAGAAGCCAGCACCAGCAGGGGAGGAAGATGGACGGATGATACCAGCCTCCAATGAGGAGTCGATGTACTGCTGCATGGCCTCCCTCTCTGGCGGAGAGAGAGAGTACAAACGACCTTTGGGTGGAGAGGTCCCCGGAAGGAGATCAATGCTGCAGTCATATGAACGGTGAGGAGGCAGAGACATAGCCCGAGTCTTGCTGAAAACGTCGTGCAGGTCGTGGTAGCTGCCGGGAACACCGGTCAAGTCCGGAGGCTCACTGTGGTCATAACCGGACAAAGAGGTGGCATCTGAACCTGCTACAGACTTGACAGCACAGACGGATGGAGAACAGGTGAAACAGCAATCCTTTCCCCATTTCAACACTCTGCCCGTGGACCAATCAATGTGAGGATTGTGCTTAATAAGCCAAGGTAACCCCAGAATTAGCGGGTGCAGAGACGACCGGAAGATGTGAAAGCTGATGAGTTCTGAATGGTTACCATTTATGTTGAGCCGGACAGGTTGGGTGCGATGAGACACCCGGCACAGAAGGCGACCATCGAGGGCGGTGGCTTCCAGCGTCTCGGACAGGGGAACGGCTTCAAGGCCCAGACGCTCCGCCACCTGTTGGTCCATGAGATTTGCGTCCGCGCCCGAATCCACTAATGCCGGATGAGCAGCCCTCTGCTCGCAGGTGACAAGTTCTGTAGGGAGGAGCGGTCGGGAGAGATCACTGGAAGACGTTATTTGGCTCACCAGTGCTCTCCTCACTGGTGAGCCCTGCCTTTTACTGGACAAGACGCGAGAAAATGTCCCGACACCCCACAGTAGATGCACCTGCCCTCCCGTAGGCGTCGCTGTCGCTCCTCTGGAGAGAGCCGGGCTCGACCCAGCTGCATGGGCTCCTCCGAAGCTGGTGGTGGCGCTGCAGCGCTGGAGCGCTGTGGCGAGCGACCCGAAAATGGCGTCGGGTGCCCGGGAGAGACCACGGCACGCCGGCCCCTATCCTTCTCCCTCTCCATCAGCCTGTTGTCGGTGCGAATGGCGAGGGCGATTAACGAGTCGAGGTCGGAGGGGAGGTCCAGAGGGACAAGAAGGTCTTTAATGGAGGCGGAGAGACCATGAAGGAAAGCATCGAACAACGAGGCCGAGTTCCACCCGCTGTCGGCCGCTAGGGTGCGAAACTCGATGGCGTAGTCCGCTACGCGACGTCTGCCTTGCCGTAGCGACAGCAGAGCCTGGGCCGCCTCCCGGCTGGGAGCGGTGGAGTCAAAGATCTTGCTCAGAGCGTCCGTGAATGCACTCAGAGAGTAGCAGATGGGAGAGTCCCGCGCCCATTCTGCTGTGGCCCAGGCCTCCGCTCTGCCCGACAGATGAGTGACAATGAAAGCCACCTTAGCCCGCTCGGTGGGGAAACTCCCGGCGTGTAGTTCGAAGTGAAGGCCACACTGAACTAGAAATGACCGACACTTGCCCGCCTCACCGGAGAAACGATCCGGTCGAGCCAGAGGAGCAGCTGGAGCAACCGAGACCACCGGAGAGTATGGAGCGGGAGCAGGAGTTGGAACAGCGGGGGTTGACGCCGGAGGTGGAAGCACGGAAAGACCCTCCAGGCGAGTCACCAGCTGCTGGATCTGGGCCTTCAGCTGCCCTACCTCACTTCCGACCGAGGCCTGGAAACTCTGTTGGTGGTCCTTGAGTTCGTTAACCACCACACAAACGGCAGACAGCTGTTCCCCCTGGTGATGAATCCGGGAGCCCTGGGCCCGGACAGCGGCGTGCACAGCGTCCGAGTCTGCTGAGTCCATGGCTGGCCAGATTGTTCTATTACAAGGCACGGAGACAGGACTCAAGTGCAGGACTCGGGAGGCGGATTCAGCAGGTAACCAGTATTCAGGCAAAGGTTCGGTACACGGGAAGTCAATCAGGTGAAGCAGGCAGATAATCCAAAAGGGGAAGGCAAGATCAGGGTCCAAAAACAGGCGAGGGTCAAAACCGAAAGGCACACAAGGAAATCGCTGGAGAGTAGGTCGCATAGTACACTAACAATCTGGCAACTGTGAATGAGAGACAGGGGGTTTAAATACGCCGGTAATTAGGGCGTGACAGACACAAGGCGGGAATCCGGGAGGCTGGAGTGGGCGGAGCGGAGACTGACTGTAACAATACTAAATAATCACCACTATGGTTTTTCATGGTGGCTCTGAACTTTGTTCTGGGGTACAGAAGTTTTTGGCAACTTAAATCATGCAGCAGATTCCACTTCTCTGGCTTTAATCGCTCACAGTTTCTCTTTTTGCTGAATACTTTCCTCTGTGTTGCAGAACACTGTCACACTAACACTGCTGCATAGCTGGAAATAACATATTTACTAATTAACTGGGTGAGCAGTGACTGTTTGGAGCATACTAGACATACAAAGCAACAGCACAAAAGTGGTTCTTTGGGGTGGTTATTGTTGCAGTGTACAGTACTGTAAGTCCACAGTAGTTAGGCCCAGGTATTCATGTAACACAGTATAAACAAAGGGGTCATGTTTAACTTTCCAAAAGTTACATTATATACTTATTTTATCTCAATCCAAGTACTTTTTCTTCCCATTTAAACCTACTATACACCATGTCATTAACATTAAAGCTGACTCCCTACCGGGTAGCGAGAAACTTAGGAGTCATGATTGTTGACCAGCTAACCTTCTCTGATTATGTTGTCTTGGATGCCCGGTTGTTTCGCTCTACTACTTCAGCTACGACTTTCGACTCTACGTGCCACCCAACTCTTGATTCAGGCTGTGGTCATCTCATGATTAGAATAATATAACACTCCCCGAGTGTGCCTCCCAGTCTGCACAGTGAATTCAAGTTAACATTGACGTGCATGCATCAGTCTGACTCTGGTTCACAAAGCTCGCCGTCTATCCTTGAATCAAAACTCAAAATGTGTTTTTGTCTAAAGCTTTCCTCCTTCTATCTCTCCTACAAACATGATGGAACAAAACATCTTTTCATTGGTCAACAAGATTATAAATGCTGACTATAGGCGGAACAGCAGCCTTTTATGCGGGTACCTGTTCTAACAATCTCAAAGGCCCAGTGTGTAAAATGTAGTGGTATCTAGCGGTGTACTTGCAGATTACAATCAAATGAACACCCCCTCACCTCACCTTCCATTCCAAGCTAGTGCCAGAATCTAAAGTGGGTGCATAACTATAACGAAAAGTGTGAAAGAACCCAGCTAGAGCTTTGGTTTGTCTGTGGGAGAGATATAGATGACCTCCTAAACAATGCTAATTTCATGAAAAGAAAAATCCCAACCATCCACAACAGAGCACGAAAACGCAATCGTTCTTCCCCCACTGTGATACTGTGAACTACTTTGTCGTACAGTCGTCGTACTGTAGATCCCTACACTTTAGAGCTGTAGAGCGGTCAGTGGGAATCTCAGCTTCGTGAAGCAGTGTGTAGCTAAGCTACAACACCAGGCTCCATTACATGTAGAGAGTGAAAACAGAGGCATTCATAGAAAATCATTCAACAACATTGTACATACACAAATGCACACCAAGACACACACCTTGTTAACCTCCATATATCAGCCCAGCCTGACAAAATCCCTCACTTATTACGCCTCCTGTTTACACTTCCTGTCCTTGGCTGCGGGGGATTGTGGGTGTTGTATTGAAATATTGACTTGAGATATTCTCACAGGCCCGCAATGCACTGACTAGTTGTCAAAAGTATTAAATGTCACACACTCGGGCATCCCACGCACGCACATAAACACAGGTGTGACATGCACTAATACACACACATACACACAGTGTCACATTGTCAAAGAGACTCGCTGTTAACCACATTCAGACAGGAATAGAACTGCATACAGGTGCACTCATTCAGCTGAAGAGCCAGACTAATGCCTGTGCACACACACACATAGACACACATTCATTAATGCAGAAAACACACACACACTCACTGTAATAAACAGCGTGACCCGCTCGATCCTCTTAGGGGTCTTTGCTACATTTCAGAATTACTAAAATGTACTCAAACATTTTTGTGTGGGTGTGTGTCTGTGTGTGTGCCTTTAAATAAACATGAGCATTTTTCTAGGAGGCCTTAACGCCCCTCCCCACCACCCCTATCTGATAACTGGCTATTGATTTAGTCTCTCACAAACACACACACACACACACACACACACACACACCCCACACACACACACACACACACACACACACACACACACACACACACACACATACACACACACACACACACACACACACACACACACACACACACACATACACACACACACACACACACAAGCACACAAGCACATACTTCAATACTAACGGGCCCTCCCCACAGCTACACGCACACACACACACACACACACACACACACACACACACACACACACACACACACACACACACACACACACACACACACACACACACAGTGTGTCTGGGTGCTAGCATGTCAACAGACTGCAGCAGCTAGACTGGGCAGCAGACAGCACATTCCACGGGAATGAAAGGCTGCTAATTAGGAAGGAAATTAAATGGAGAGATTCAATGATAGAATCCAAATAGAGTTCAGCTGAGCGGCACAGAAAAAAAGGAAAAATAGAAATGGTGAAAGGGTGTGTGTGTGAGAGAGCCATCCTTCATCCCTCCTTCTCTCTCTCTTTCATATCCTCTCCCTCTCTCCTCCCATGCTTGTACTTCAATCGTGATCATGAGGTACACTTAAAATTACATGAAAAGTCCAGGTAGATGGTGGCTTATTAAGGCAGGATGAGATGGAGAGATGTTTTGATTGGCTCTCAATAGTGCTCACACCTTTTCCTCCCACACTTCATTCCCCACCGCCCTTAAATTATAATATTCATCAAGGACCTTCTCTATTTCTTGCAGCCCGGGTGACTGTTTTCAGCCGGAGCAAAAACATTCAATCTGAGTGTAAATGGGCTCAAAATGAATTTCAAGATCTGCATGTAAATGATCTGAGAGGGTCAATTTTGGCCTCATTCAGAGCAAAGCGTGAAGTCGCTGCGTAAAAATGGGAATAAAGCAAATCAAACTGGCTGCAGGCGGCTGGAATGGCAGCACAGATTGTCGGGACGGTGGAGGCGGAAAAAAGGGAGATTGAGGTGAGGTGTTGAGTCGTTAGCTGATTTTGAAAGGAATGTTATGATGGGAAGCGAAGTGTGAGGAGATTTTACATTGTAGGACGGCACAGGGAGGGGAAAAAAATTGATTTTATTGTGTACACTGGGGGCATAAATGCCAAGTGTATGTGTAATAAATCATGTTTAAACATTTTCCGATTTAATTGCATTTTAGTCCCTTCATAAGACACACTGTTGAAATGTACAGATGAACATATGAGGGTGAGGTGGTATAAATGAATGAATATTTCAGTGGAAATCTGTGTGCATTGATTATTAAACTAAAGGCATTGAATCATAAATCATGTGTTCAGTTGAGCAGTGTACATAAATACAATGTGAAGAGTAAAACTTCTTTGCAGAACCAGTGTAACTTTCAAAATAAAAAGGAAAGGATGGTAATAACATATGGAAGACCTAAGAGGTCATACATTCATACATTTTTATTTCCTGTTTTCTCGTTAGGAGTTATTTTATTTCATTTTCTCAGCATCTCCAGTTATTTATGTTGAAATAACAAATATTGTTATCTCGAGTTAACAGAGTAATTTCCACCAGATCTCAAGATAACTAAACTTTGTTTAACTGAGATGACAACATAATTAATCTGCGATCTTGAGAAAACAAACGCATAATATAGTCTATTAAATCATTGCAGGAAACATCGTAAATGTAGCAATGTCTATCTTGGGAAAACAATGTTTCGTTATCTCAAGAAAATGACCCTGCTATTATCGGCATAACAACATTTGTTATTCTGACATAACATGAATGACTGAAAAAGTGTATGAATGTATGACCACTAAGGGCTTCTATATTAATCATCGTCATTTCATATTTTAAATAAATGAATAAAAGCATAAATTAATTACCATTGTCTGAAAGATAGCGAGACACCTGTAATTAAGCTGCAAATGATGGAGTTACAATAAGCCTCTAATTTGATTGTTAATGCATCGTTTGTTTGTGAGGATACATGGCATCTATTTTAGCTTTGTATTTAGAGAAGAGAGGGATTTCACAGTGGCTAACTGCTGTGACTTACTTATTTTAAGTAGATTAAGGGCCTCACACGAAGTGCAGTAGTCATGCTAGTTCTACCCTCGATGAAGAGCAGGTTGAAAATGAATACATCTCATTACAACGTCCTTTTAGAAACTGTTCTCTGGATCATATCATGTGATGTTCATCAGCACGGAGAGAAACTCATTTGTCTCATTGTTGTCACTGTTCTGTGAAAACAGTGTATCTCCAGATCTGGTGATTTCTTCAGAAAGTCAGGGGGGTGAAGAACATGATCATTAACTAAATGAAACATTAAAACCAATTGCATTCATTAGCTGGAAGAGGTGCACTGCTGCAAAGCTGAAAAAGAGGTGTTTTTCTTGGGTCATCAGCAGTGTGATCAAAAGCTCCAGAAGAATTACTAAATGGACCATTTGTGGAGACTTCTTAAAGGACTAGGATTTAGTGGCATCCAGTTATGTGGTCGCTGATTGAAATCCCCTCTGCTAACCTTTCCACCTAAAGGCCAGATGCCGCCAGGCACGGACGTGATGCGTTACATGTGCACCCCGTAGCCCCCAGAGCTAATTGTGGGTTAATGTTTTAAACCCCAACAGAAGTGCCATGGTCCATTTCCGTACCAGCGTACCAGACGCGATCAAGAATACGTGGCTGTTCTATTTTTGACGGACGCCGCGAGCAACATCAATCAGCACAAGCAGATCGAGCTGACAGGAAGTTGGACAATGGCATAGTGAAGCCGGTCAATTTTCAAAATAAAACACAGCTTTAACTTTTAAATCAACTGTTCGCCACATACCGATCACCAACGAGCACACAAGCAAAGATAGTGACTATAAAGTGTGAACATAGTGAGCGCAATAGCCAGGCTTTTTGTGAGGAGCTTGTGGAAACCACAACAGAGCTAAAAGGCGAGTGGATATTGGATTTAAATTAATTAGATTGACAAAGTTGTTCATGTTGTTCTTGTCCATGTTCCAGGGATGTGTAAATATGTGGCAGCAGCTTGCCAGCTTCTTCACTATAATGACTTAAATATGCCAGTGTTGTGTTTCCAGCTTGTTCTGCTGCCTCTGGGACCTAGAAATTTACAATTAACATTATTATAATGTATGCTTTAAGACTTCTTTAGGTGTTAGCAATGCATACATAGAATGTATTGATTCATGTTTATTAATTCCCACATCAATAGTTTTTTTCTTTCTATATGACCTATGCCTCCATAGACGTCTACTGGAAGGAAGAAGTATGATGGATTTAGTGCTGTAAGGGGGAAATTTAATTTTCATGAAATCTGATTTTGGAAACTCAAACAACAACAAAGTAGTGAGGACAAAAAGTAGAAGGAGAGGAAGAAGGGAAGGAAGGAAGAATCAATGTGAAGCAGGAAAAAACTGTACAAGATTAAACAAATCAATCAGTGGGTGAATGATGGCAGCTCACTGCTTTCCCAGAAGTGTGTGTGCGTGTGTGTGCGTGTGTGTGCATGTGTGTGTGTGTGTGTGTGTGTGCGTGCGTGTGTGCGCGTGTTTGTGTGTGTGTGTGTGTGTGTGTGTGTGTGTGTGTGTGTGTGTGTGTGTGTGTGCGTGTGTGTGTGTGTTGTCTCGAGCGGAGTGAAGTGTGTGTGAGCACTGAGGAGGAGAGGAAGACTTTCTCCACATTGTGCTGAGCCATGCAGAGGAGCAGCACAACAATCAACACTGAGCCCTGCACGCCTGTTCATCCATCCACTCATTTATTGTCTATACAGCCTTCCACAATAAAATAACTATCGACTGCACCGACTGAACTGATGTGGCGCTGCATGCTGGAGGAGTATGTCGAGAGGATTGCTCTAGTGTTTTAATAGTTCTTATGGGCTGTTATTGTTTTATTGCGATGTGATGGTTATTGTGAGCTTTAAAATGTGTTTTTACGGTAAAGCTCGTCTGCAAACTGTATTTTAGAACCTCACAGGACTATAAAAGTTGAGCCGGAGGAGAATTAAAGCTTGGCTTTGTTGCGCTTCTCTTTTTCTCTCCTCCGTCGACTCTCCTGCTTTTCATCTCTGACTTGAGATTAATATTATGTGAGAAGAGTACATGTCAGTCACAGTAATAGCTCTACTAAAGATGTACTTTATGAGAAATGGGTTTAGTAGTGTGATGAAAATCACAGGGACATGTTTTTTCTTTTTTTTGCTCCATGTAGCCTCAGGACTGGGATACAGTTAAATCAGTGGGATTCAAAGTGCCAGCGTTTATTAATTTCATGACAACATATTTTCTTCATCTCTCTCCTTCTTTATCGTATCTCTTTCACTCTTTGTTGCTTCGTTAATTTCTTCTTCCCTTCTTTCTGTATTCTGTTTGTTCGGATTGTGGTCCCTTTTCATTTTCTTTTAATAAGATGATTAATTACTATTTCTACTCCCTTTCTTTGGGCTTTCTTTTCTCATTATCACTCCCTCTGTTTCCTTCACATCGCCCCCCCGAATCATTCTTTTTCTTTGTGCACTGCTCATTCCTCCCCTTTTAGCTCCTCTCCTCCTTTTTTTCACCTTTTCCTTCCAGCCTTGGCTCAAAATAAAAGTGTAGCACCGAAGCTGGTTGCATAGAGAATATACATGATTGTTGGCTGTTGGTTGGTTTTCACTCCCCTTACTTAAAGGCTTTTTTTTGGAGGCATTTTCACATGTAATTATTTTTAGTGCCATTGTTGGGCAGGAGTGCTTCTTTACTTGTGGGAAAACAAAAATTATTACATGCATGAAAAACAATTCATAGTTTTAGGAGGCTGCATTGGAATAATTTTTATGTACAGAAACAGAAGGTCGCACTGAACGCTGAATCTATGTGAAAACTGAATTTTGCAAAGGCAATGAAGAAAGACGCCTTTTTTTTACGTTGATCGACATCAGGACATCGGGTCTGATGCAACCCAAAATGTCAGACTTGGTGGCGATATATAATATGTTAGATCAGTCCTACAGTGAATCCATAGTTTGAAGGGTCATTATTTACATTGCATTGTAAATAGTAGTGTCACAACTACGTCTACGTATTGAAAACCAACCACATCTTGTGACTGTGAACAGTGCATTGGGTTTGCTCCATTCAAACACATCCATCCATCCATTTACTGATCTGATACTGGCTGAAGCAGATACATGACTACAAAGTAAACTCTACAAATGTGGAGCTTCTTTTTGTCAATTTAACATTATGTCAGGTAGGCAGCAGCCTCATGTTTGCACTGTGGACAATAATCATCTTGATTAATTGTGCTAATGAAGAAAAAAAAATCTAAATTTGTTATTTATTATGAGATCCAAACTTATCCAGAACGTCCTTAATATGATCTGTAAACAGAGATGTTTATCGACAGTGTTCGCTTGGAGAAAACTTTAAATTTTCAGTGATATTAAACAAAAATGAACTGACTGTGGGCTGTTGTATGCTGCCACAGATCTGAAAAAAAAAGGTCAGATATGGACCGTATGAGGTTAAAATGTGACCTTTGATTTGCGTGTAAATAGAGTTTCAGTCAGCAGCCACTCAACAACAAGACTTAGTGTAGGTCTGCATTGATCTTGATGTGATTTAAAGTCAGTCGGGTCCATTAGCGGAAATGAATTCTGAATGAGTGAACAGGCCACAGGGTGGGCTCTCTTAATTTTTATTTCCTTTTCTTTTCTTTTCCTCTTACTTGCCCACCGCACCCCTAATCTCTCTCTCTCTCTCTCTCTCTCTCTCTCTCTCGCTCACCCCTGGGCTATACACAGTCTCATGCTATTACTTTCTGTTAACCATAAAATTGAAGAAAATCCCATTTGACCAACAGTGACCAGATGAAGAAACCTGGAGCTATGTAGCGCTGCAACATACGCACACACTTAAATGCACACACAGACACTGTTAATGCTTCATGACCAAACACACTTCTGAGCACACACACACACACACATATTCCCACACGTACGTAAATAGGATTCCGTCTTCGCAAAGCCACGTCCAATGAGACTATTGAACCAAGTCTATTGATTCTCTTCTGTGTCTTTTCTCTCCCTTGTCCTTGGCTCCTGCATTCTGCTATATTGTTGTTCCCTCTCTACATCTTTACCCACCTTCCATCCTTCCCTGTAATTGATTCTCCTCCTGTCACAGGAAGTGTCTCCTGGTCAAGCTCCTTCGACCTCGACACAGACCCCTAGATTGAGGATAGAGAGAACTCTAATCCACCTATGTCCGCCTGGAAAAACTGAGATCTTGACTGATTCCACTGCTGTAGAACTGTCTAACGGATGTCTTAAACCCAGTTATGTCAATATAAAAAAGACAAATTCTTTCCAGGAACAAGCCATCACTTGAGCGATGTCACTAAAACTGGCCAAAACTACAAAACCAGACCCGAGTTGTAATAAACCTGAATTTTTTGTGAGATTTTAGAGCCGTATCAACAGTTTTGCATATTTTAGCACATTCACTACATTTTTGCAAGCCATGCTGTACTCTTCCACAGTGTTATTCCAATGTCACAATATTGTGTTAGGTTGTGTTGACGAAACATGCTCACATAAATACGTGTTTCTAAGACCCTCATTCCAAGTTCAGGTGATATTAACTCAACACTGCGGATATATTCAGATACAACTCACAGGACAACCTCTTACACCCAATACCAAAGCACTTTGGATCAAAGTGGCATCACTCTGCACCCTGAAACAGATACAAGCAGGTTCGACATCTCTGATATCCAATACTGTCGACTGATAGGGGAAAGTACAAGAACCTTGATCAGCGTAAAGCAGCATGTAAGAGCTAGAATGACTTGAAACCAAATGAGTCTGCCCCCTTTGCGAGACCTTCTAATCTCCGAAAAGGCAGCTGACTGATTGAATCATTGGCAGACTACTAGATTTGAGCCTGGCTGTTTTTAAGATAGAAAATGTTGAAAGTCAAAATTAGAAATGCAGGGTTTTTTTTTTTCTGAGGGGGGGGTCGTGTTCTAATACAATCAGTTAACACACCTCAGGCAAACAGAGACCTGGGACTGCGGTGCAACGGAATCTGCCTGGCTGCTTCAAACACCTCTGACATTCAACCCTTTACACAGATGAGCTAAACCTTCCTTATCACTCTGGAAATCAGCTGCTGCAGTCAGTGTCATATACACGACATCGCTGGCTAAAGATACCCGGAACAAAGAGCAGCTGATAGATCTCTCCCTCTGCCAAATACAACTGTCTAATACCCCTGTGACATCCTGCAGGTGAGTGAGTATCTTACTCTGTGCTGCAGTGGGGATCAGGGCCAACAATACAACATTACAAGCAGCTTTTCTACCAGTACAGCAATGTTAAACACTGCACAGTCAAACACAGGCCTGCAACAAACGAGTATTATATACAGATACTACAGAAAGTAGTGCCGGGAGTATTAGACTGTTGTAATAATGGACCAGTCCGAACATGCTGAATCCTCCTAAAAAAATCTTTTGTCAGTTTTTTTTTTAATGTTTTAAGTATTTTCAAACCTGCATTGTCTCTTTTTATGTGTTCTAGTTATCAATCGTCTTCTTCTCTGCCTTTTGTTTGCACATTTGTCAGTATTCTTGGTGCATCGAGGTCAGTGACTGTCCCAACTTATCAAAAACAGTTTGGTCAGTGGTTCCACACTTCAAATCATTGTAAGGACCCCTCTGAGGTCATTTCTAGATACTCCCAAGTATCTTTTTTAAGATAACACCTGAGTTTTTCTGAGAAACTGCAGAGTGGGGTGATAATTCTACATGGGTCTGAAGCATCTTTCATATTACATAATCATTTGATCTCTTAATAAGGAAAATAACAATTAGTGCAGCTCTAATTTATCATTGTAATATTCAAAAAATGCTTCCAGGTTGAATCTCAGTGACTGTTGACAGAGAGAAAACAAGATGGCAGAAGAACTGCCTCTACATGAAAAACTATAAATCAATAATCCAATCAAGCACAATCACAGGGACATTAATATTTAAACACTTTCAGTAATTATATGCAAAGGAGTTAATTACATTTTAATCACATGTAACCACCTCCCTGCAGTACGCCTTGCATCCAGACCAGCCACATCTCGCTCTGCTCGCTTGACACACCACAGTGTGCTCGCTCTCTAAATTACGGAGGCAGACTTGCGTGTTGCTAATATTGCATGTACCATCGAGTGTCTGTCGGAGATAGTCGGACCTTGCAGTATTTATGCTGTCATTTCTCTTTCATACAGTTAATCTTCCACAGACACGCCACATTGCTCGCAGAGAGAATTGCAGTCCGATAGATAAATGGCTGATCATATCACATAAGTGTGACGCATGCTTTTAATACACAGGATGGCAGAGTTTTAAGAGGGTCACCCATGTCCCTTCGCTGATTCGAAACCTCTTTAAGGCTGTTCAGGTTCATCCAACCTCACTCGAGTGCTAATAGAAGGTCATTTGCAATCAATCAAGTTACATGTTAACATGCTCACTGACACTGAATGAGTGAAAACTCAAGTCTCAATGGCAGTTTTCTGGACAATAATCCAACCTTGTCAACCATGACAACCTTGGTAGTAAAAGCTCCCCTAGGAAGCAAAACAAGTGATCAAACATGAACTGACGTGGTCTAAGGCAGAGGAACTTGTAGTTCAACATAGAGAGCTTTACATTTCCCTTGATGTTTAGCTATAAGTTCAACTTGTGACATGACAAGTGTTTTGCATTAAGGCAAGAAAGTCTTTGACTCAAAACTCACTAAATAAAAACTGTTGCACAGATACGAGTATGAAGATGCTTAAATTCACATGGTACACATTCTTAATTCTTTAAAGCTCCCACTCCCACTTGGAGACAAAGGCTGTTTCCTGCGGAGCAGTTCACCAAAGAATCGCAGGTATGACTGACCAGGGCACCTTGACTTTTCCACAGAAATTCAAAGGTCTATTCTCATATAAATTGCCAAAGACTACCACATTACTGTTTGTTAGAACAATCTTGGTTCCTCCAAATTTCATCACATAATCATCATAGATAAAGAGCAGGACCTGTTCTCACTGCCCAGGTGGAGGCTGTTTTCTGGGGGACGGTTCTCCAAAGAGTCTGGCAAATGGCACATATTTGGTATGAAATTAAAGAGGAACGTTCTGTTTTTTTTGTTTTTTTTTAAATCAAGCTGTTTGTGGAAAAGAAATGTTAATATGAGTGACGGTTCTCAGTGAACTGCAGCAACATGTTAGAATTCTTTAGAGCGTTAACCAAAAATATGTGAACTCATGCATAGACTGACTGGTGCACTGATTGGTTTCTGGGGGATTTGGGGATGGGGGGTGGACTTATTTAAAGAATCCTGCATGCCTTTTTTTTTTTGCCCCAGGGCCCCTGAGGAGATTAATCCAGCCCTGCGTACAGTACAGTCTGAAAGCAAAAAACAAACATTTAATAGCATAAACAGACTTAAATATAACCTTACAGAACATTCTCCAAAGCAACACTACCAGAAACCACGAGGAAACGGCAGCGATTCCACAAATTCTGCAAAGTAATAATCTTCCTGCTGTCTGACACAAACAGAAATGATAGCTCCTCTCGTCGTCCTCACACACATTTTAACATCATTAAATATGACACTTTATAATATCCAAGTTCAGGAAGTCGTGGAAACTAAATGAAACGATTGCTCTCAGACAGAAACACTATCCACAGCGGCTTCAATTAAACACAAAGCTCAGAATATGGCATGACAGCTCAGGGCGACGTGAACATAATTGAAAATGAGTTAAAGGGAATGGCTAAATTGACTGATGGCATAACAATACACACACACACACACACAGGAAGTTACAGTGGGAAGTAGAGTGGAGCAATCTGCATCAAAATGATTAAGATCATATGTGTGAAAAGCCGACGTCACAAATGTGCAAAGACAAACATACAGAAAAGGCCCTGGAAATGCCTTATTATAAATCTACTCAATGCGACAGCCCCTTATGATTCAAAGTCATCTCTGAATCGCTTATCCACACATTGAGCCACACTATAAGAATACCAATTTATAGCCCTCTATCATTGCGTACAGAGAGAAGAGGGGGGACAGAGTGAGGAAGGGGTGAGAGAGGTAGACAGAGACGCAGAGAGGGAGAGCGATGGTCACAAAACACCTATTTATACATTTCAATCGAATCTAAAAGAAGAAAAAGAGATGCTTCTGCAGAGACACACACACACATATATATATATATATATATATATATATATATATATATATATATATATATATATATATACACACACACACACACATACACACAAGAGTCCCATGGCTGCAAGATAAGAGAGGAGAGTGTTCTGTGGAGAAAGCTTCCTCATTGGTGTGCAAGGCTGCACATGTTCCAACCCTCCCTTATATCCCCTGTGTGTGTGTATATATGCGAGTGTGTGTGTGTGTGTGTGTGTGTGTGTGAGAGAGAGAGAGAGAGTGTGTGAGTGTATGTGAGCGCTCTCTTTCCTTCACTGCCACTAAAAAGACACAGAGGACCTATTGTGCCCAAGGAAGGAAAATCACTCCATTTTCAGAAAAGGAGAGGAATGAACAGCTCTCCCTCTCTCTCTCTGTCTCCCTCCTTCCATTCATCTCTCCCGACCTCTCTCTCTCTCTCTCTCTCTCTCTCTCTCTCTCTCTCTCTCTCTCTCTCTCTCGCTCTACCCCTCTCACCCCCCCTTGCATTCACACAGCAGCTGAAATGGCGAAGCTTGTTAAAAAGGAAGCCCACATGACAGCATTCACAGCTTTGCTTACCGCAGCATCTCCCCATCGCTCGCCGCGTGCCTTTGCACCAGAAAACCACGATGAAAGCAACTCGATACGGCATCCAAGGAGAAGAAAGAAAGAAAATAAGAAGAAAAAAAGTCACAGCACTAACGGGGCCACGAGTACAATCATAAGGTGAAAAAGAAAAAAGGGAACAGGTGCAGGAAATATCAGAATTAGGAGTAAATGAGGTGTTGCACACAGTCGTAAAAGCAAAACAACATTACGAGTGTTTTTTTTTCTTTTTTTTCAGAGCTCGTTCACTCTGGAACACAATTTTGCTGCAAACAACATTACCCAAAACTCTGCTTACTGAGTGAAACTGAGGTGCCCGCCCGGTAATACTAGTTTATTGAAACAATCTATCATAAAAGAATTGTAAACCGGTGGGGACTTGCTGATGTCAGTGGCCCAATTCTTGCTTGATGGATGGATGTGAGTGTACCCGTGCACCGCCTGAGACGTGTGTGACGATAGAGGAAAACATTTTTTTCAAGATAATTTTCCTTCATCAAAACTTCCCTGTAGCTTTCATTCACATCACTGCGACAAGTCACAAACTAAAAGCAGCTTTCAACAAGTTTAACCGAGCATAGTTCTTTATCTCACCATTCGCCTCTGTCTGTTGAAGATAACAGACCAGCTTCTTAATACCGCACTTGCTGTAACTGTGCACACACACAAACTGTGTCCCACTTCCATAGGACACGTGAACATATATACACATTAAACACTGAAAACCTGCTTAGACTTAAAGTCTACAGAAAAAAAAAGGTACGCATAAAATGCACCGTTGCACCGAGGAAGTGGAGGAGCTGCTCACAGCTGGGAAAAATTCAAAATTCGTTGTTTGATTGACATGCACTGGTGCAGGCACTGCACTGTAAAGAATGCTGTTTTTTTCACATACTATCTGTGAGAACACTTTGTATACTGTATATACTACACTGAGGTGTCACTGAATTAATTTTAGGTCAGCAGCTCAAGTGCTTTATATAATCCGGTTAACTCTTTGACTTTGTCACCATGATTCCATCCCAGCTGCTTTTTGGCGAGAGGCGAGGGAAAACCCTGGACAAGTCGCCAGTTTATCACAGGACACATAGAGATAAACAACCAGTCACACCTAAAGCCAATTTAAAGTAACCAATAAACCTGTTAACTGTGGGTGGAAGCCAGGCAACCCACACAGACACAAGAACTTGCTCCGCACAGAAACACTCTGGTTGAATACACTGATGTCAAAAACATTAGGAGGTCATAGCCAGTGATAGCAATAATACATTGCAGTTATTAGACAGTAAGTTTTTGCTGAAATGGAACAGCAAGAAAGCAAATTTACAAAAAAAAGTTAATGTTCCTATTATGCTATGTATCTTAAGTGGCACAAACCATGCTGTGATCAACACAACCAGCAAATGCAACCAACTTAAATATGCAGGGGCTCCCCCAACGCCCTCAGGCTCAGTCAGACCTTTTTTTCCCCCAGGCAAACAAAGAAAGAGAAATCTACAGACCACCACCAAGGCCAATTAACAACCTCAAAAAGGTGAAAACTCCCTCATCTCCTTCGCTCAGCAGGTCCCAAACATCAGATTGGAATACGGCCCTTGTTGCCGGCAACATTTCAGCACCTTGGACAGCTACACAATAGCCAGCAGAGATCCAGCCGGGGGGGGTGAAGGCGGGAGGAGGAAGGGGGGACAAAAGACAAGGGGAGGAGGTGGAGTGAGGGAGGTGTGCCGGGGACATACAAAAGGGGGGAAAAAAGGAAGGGGGGGAGTGGGAGAGAAGAATTTGGCCGCTGGGAGACCATTCACAGAGGATACAAAGAGCCAATGTCAACTCGAGTTGAAGGACAGAAAACAGAATTAGCATTAGAGCGGGTAGCACAGTTCATCCATGTCAAACGGCTCAGAGAGGAGAGCAGGCCTATAATGACACACACACACACACACACACACACTAACACACACACACACACACACACACAGACGTCACATTCAAAGGGCAGGTTGAAGCGCAGTGTTTCTTAAGAGAGTCCGACTCTTTCTGCTGCAGAGCACACTTCATCTCACTGCTTATTCGCAAGAGCATTTCATGACTGTCGACTGTTGGACTAATTCTCCTCTCCTGAGTCAAAATATGCCACAGATGTTGTTTTTTTTTGTATTTTTGTTGTTTTTTTTACTCCACCTAGCTGGTGTCGTTTGTGAGATGCAGGATGCAGAGGATTGCTGTATCTTGTGAGAAATGGCTTTTCTAGCAGAGTCAGTAATGCACACTGCAGACACTACCCTCCATTTTCAGCACAGGCACATTTTCTTTTACTGCTTATCCACAAGGGGCAATTCACTACTGTTAATTGCTCCACTAATGACAATTCTTCTCTCCTGTAAGATTACAAAGCTGAAGAAGAAGCCGATGTTTTAAGAAAAAAAAAAGGCATTTTTTTTCAATCTACATCTCTCTCCTGAGGCCAAACTCTATTTTTTTCCCCTTTCTTTGGCTTTGCAGCACTCGATGATATTTTGACACATCCTCGTCCCCACTGAAGGAAATATTGACCCTCTACATCAAACATTAGTGTTTGTGCACCATCAGATGGATGGAGTGGAGTAAGGGGGGATTTGTAGTGGGGGGGGGGGGAAACCCTTGAAATGCTGTGTCAGGTCGAAGAAAGAAGGAAGCTACAGCTATCGAGACAAAATACACCTCGTCAATCATTGAAGGACCATCACATTTCAGTGGAGGGAGAGAGAGAGAGAGAGAGAGAGAGAGAGAGAGAGAGAGAGAGAGAGAGGGGGACAGTAGCTGCAGGCGAACTCTATTTTCATTTTCTCTCACTCCCACCACACACACACACACACACACACACACACACACACACACACACACACACACACACACACACACACACACACAGTCCACAGCATCCAAAAATAATTATGCACAGTCTAAACAAAATTTACCTCAAGCTCAGGATCTTGACAAAGTGCTTCAGTGAAAGTTTAATGGCGCAATTTCGCCGCGCTGTATTGCTCCCCTATAGCATACAATATTCTCTATAAGTTGTACATCTCCAAAGACACTTCATATTGAAAGCAAAATAACATGATTCTCCCTGTCAAGAACATAAATCATTTCACACCCAGTCTCAAGTTCATTTTTTTTTACCGCTTTTTGTTCTTTTTAAACAGACAAATAAGTCTTCTATTTTACATGATTCTTTAAAATACAGCACTTTGAAAAAAAAAAAAGAGGAACATTTCCATGTTGCAGAGAGCATTGTTGATAAAATAGTTGAGTGCAAAGGCACTTTCTGGAGTAGGTATAGTAAGATTTTGCCGCTTGTTGGATTTTTGAAAATGTTTTTTTTTCTTGTTCTGGTTTTAACACTCACCATTTATCTGCGTATGCTAAATATGTACAGGAATGTCAATCTGTCGCATATCCTCGTCTACAAAGAATAATTATTTCATACTTTTTCTGTTTGTCACAGGGAAAAATAAAATACAGTTTTATGAAAAGCACAAAGCCGTATTTGTACACAGTCCTGCCCATTAGATACCTGCCGTCATCAAAGTCTTTTGGAATTTCATTTTTCAAAAAAAGAAGAAGAAATAATTTATAACTTCCAGGAGAAAAATAGAACTGCATAATAATATACTTCTTATATTCCTTTTATACATCTTGGAAAGGAAGAAAAAAAGAAGAAAAAGAAGAGAGGAAAAAGATGATCAAAGGCTTCGGTTCGCTTCCAGTCAATCGTGTAGGATTGAACACAGATAGATAAGATAGATACATAGAGAGGGCTATTATTACAGTAACTGCGTGATTATTATGAATGCTGCACAGAACCTGTGTGGAGGTGGAGGGGGAGGGGAGGGGGCATTGTCGCTATCTTACAGTTGGCTCATCGCAGTCTGTTTCTCCAGAACCTCCAGGTAGTCTGGTTCTGTTTTTAGCTTCCCGGGGAGCAGGAGCGGGTGCTCATTGTTTTTGGAAGGGTGTTCGGCCCCGTAGTATTTCCTGGGGGTCCCGTACAGCACAGTTTTGTTCACCCTGTCCTGGTTGGTGACATGCCGTCGGGCTGTAGCAGCCTCGTAGGGGGGCACGATACAAGGTCTCTTGGGTAAAGTGCAAAAGTTGTAATGAAAAGGGGGGGCGCCTGCAGCTGTGGGAAGCTCTTTGTTGGGCCTCTCCCCTAAGTTTTGATACAACATCTCAGGAGGCTCTGGGGTGGTCAAACCGCACGATGTTGGGGATTTATCCATAAAATCCATTGTGCTGATGGTGTAGGCCCCTGGGCTGCGCGTGAGGATGTCGTCCTTCTTTACATCCAGGGGCCCAAAGCTGAGTTCCTTCAGGTTGCGGTAATACGCCACCTGTTCGCCGTCCTTCTGCACATAAATAGGGTTTTGGCACATGGAGTTCACTGGTGGGGGGATGTAGTTATAAACGTGGCTTTCAGAGGTTTTGTCCTGGGTTGGTTCGGGGGTGTAGGAGCCATATTGCACTTGGAAAGAGTTGAGATCCAAGTTGTTGGCGCCCGTGGGGACGTGTTCCACTCCTTTGCGCCGCTTCAAAACAAAAACAAAGAGGCCCGCGCCAAAGCAGACTGAAAGGATGAAAACAACAAGAAGCCCAAGAATCAGGACTGAAAGGGGGACCTCGGGGTGTAACTCAGGAGTGTGGATTCGGGATTCAGTGGGACTAACTGAGCTAAAAGAAGAAGAAGAAGAAAAAACAGAAGAAGAAGAAGAAGAGGAGGAGGGTGAGGAGGAGGAGGAGGATGAAGAGGGGGTGGTAGCCTCAGTGGAAGGGGTTATTAACGTAGGGGCTTTTGTAGGGGGGGTGTTTTGTGGCGGGGGAACCTCGCTGGGCTCAGGGCAGATAGCCTCGTTACGAAGTGAGCGCAGGAGGCGACCTGCATGTTTCGATGGTGAATCACACGTGATTTCATTCACCACCACACTGGTACTGGACAGCTCCATCCAGTTTTTGAGTGCCACAATGTCACAGGTGCAGTCCCAGGGGTTCTCCTGGAGGTCTATCTGGATAAATGCTGAGAGCTGGTCTAGGACCCCTCGAACGGGAAGGTAAGAGAAGTGATTATTCCGCAAGTTAAGTCTTGTGAGCATCGTGCCACCGAAAACATTGTCAGGGAGATATCTTAGGAGGTTGTTGTTGAGGAAAAGCAGCTGTAGGTTGTGTAAAGAGTTAAAGGTTTGTGGTAAGATGTCTTTGATGATGTTATATTCCAAGTAAAGATACTGCAGTGACTGCAAGCCAGCGAAGAGTGACTGAGAAAGAGATTCAATGTAATTCCCATTCAGATAGAGGCGCCTGAGGTTTGTTAGATTCTCGAACGCACCCTCCTGAATCACTGCTATCCTGTTGTTTCCTAAATGAAGCAGCTCCAGCGAGCTGTACTCAGTGAGATCGGTTCTGTAAATCACTTGTAAGTAGTTACCGGTCAGGTGGAGT